>JBBMKA010082409.1:0-14206 GCA_037833695.1 Sechiopsis laciniata | reverse complement strand
TCTCTATATCACCAAGCAACACATCTATGCTCTTCGTAATTTCTAATTAAATTAAGCAGCTTTAGTTTTGCATTAGCATCAACATTAGCACTTTATTTATTTGATACTTAATCAACATCAACCTTCTTAAAACCCATTCTTGTTATTTACATTTTCGACCCTAAATCTATATCATTGCTCTTCAAATTTTCTGTGGGATCGATAAATTTACATACTTATTACTTTCTACAATTCCCAACCCCGTATACTTGCACGTAAGTGATTCTGAGTTACACTTAGCATAAGTTGACTTTGAATTAATTACTGTAAAATATATTAGCACCAGACTCACAACCCATCATGTTTTTTGGCGTTGTTGCCAGGGAATTTGGCAAGCAATTTGGTATATATTAAGGGTAGTTCTCAATTGTGAAAGACTAAATTGTTTAACTTACATGCAGGAATGTGATGCGGCAAAAGCAACATCATTTGTACTACGTGGAAAATTAGCAATAGACTTTCATATCTACTACATCTAGAAGGTAAAAGTGCCAAGTAAAAAGTATCAAAATATTGTTTGCAAGTGCTGAACGTTTGAACAGCGAAAGTGCATTTCTAGAATGCGGAAGAAATTTCAGTAGTATACACTACTGACTTGCTCAGCAAGTAGCGCGTTGATTGGAATTTTCCAATAAAATGCGAGTGGACTGATTCATACATATCTCTTACTGAGAACACCCTATGTTTACATGCTTCCTAGAATTTATTTAAATTAGGAGTAGTAAGTTTTAATCTACGAAAAAAAAAAAATTTCGATCATAATTATAATCTGACGTTGAAAGGGCACACCCAAGAGTCGACACGCAACGGTAGAATTAATCTAATCGTTGGGGCCACTATACTCAATAAGGGTAAAAAAGTAACTTCAAAAGTCAGCATTTTAGCGCTTCTATAAAAAGGCATTATCCCGTCGATCCGATTTACGCTTTCTTTTAAATTCTTGAAATCTTCTTGTGAAACCCTAGCACTTGAAGCAATCCAATTTTTTCTCTTCTCTTGCAATTTTTCTGTGAACTAACGTTGCAGGCACTGATCCGATGGCATCCAACAACACCTTTGTCACTGAATAAGGCCCGGAACGTACTGTAGAGCAAGGTGCTCTAAGGCAACTTACTGTATAAGCAACTGCAGAAGTTCAATCAATTTTAGAAATTACTATGGCAGAAGTCGCCAGTTTAGGGCGAGAAGTCTGTGCACACCCCGACTGAGTCATCATGGAAGTAAGGTCTGCTGAAGCCCTAGAAATAGAATTAACGAAAGAAGAAGAGGCCAAAAAGCTCGAAAGGGAAAAATAAGAAGCCAGAAAAGCTGCAGAAATCGCAGCACAGTGCGACAAGGAAGAAGAACAAGCTAGAAGAGCCATGGAAGAACAGGATGCTGCATTAGCAAGAAGCCTAGAGGAAGCACTAACCACACCCACATGCAAGAAGAAGGCAAAAAAGGTGGTAAAAATCAAAAGACCACCCTCAAAGAAAAAAACTGGAGCGGAGAGGACATGCATTGTGAAGTAGGAAGTGGATGAGCTATTCCCTACAAGGTTTACCCGAGTGGAAAAGGGTAAGGGCATTGCAAGTGCATCAGCAGAAACTCAAGCACCGCAAGCAAAAACAAGGAGGTTGAGTAGCATTCCCAAGATAGTAGAACTAGCTGATGTAGTTAAACAAGAATTCTTGCAAGAACAAGGATTCACCAACGCCATGTTAATTCAGGAAATCTAAGATACCATCGTACAACGAGGATGGGACAACTTCTGCAGACCAAGCATCAATGCTAATCCTAAATGGGTACGAGAGTTCTACAACAATGGAGTTGGGGACAATCGCTGCATCATGCAAGTGGCAAGAAAGAAAGTTCGTTGGGATTCGGACTCTTGAAACGATTTATTTAGATTCTAAGGGTACGACGAGGCCCAATATGATAGGCTAATCAGAGCACCTGCAAGCAAGGAACTGGAAGAATGCTTAAGAATGGTGGCCATACCCAAAATGCAGTGGGCAAGGAACAAGCCTTTTCAGCTCTTGAACCTGAACTAGAAAGGGTACCACTGGAACAATTTCGTTAAGACCAGTATCATGCCAACAATGCATGACACTACTTTATCCCAGACACGGATGCTGTTGATTTATGCTATTTGTGCAGGTCTAACAATTGATATAGGGCACATCATTGAAGATGAAATCAGGAAGCAGATGGGGAACACGCACAAAAAGCTGTATTTCTCGCACTCCATCACGGCATTATGTCTACACCAAGGACTGCGGTGTGACCTCAAAGAGTAGACGCTGAAGGTCTAGGGAGTTTTCTAGATGACAGTCAACAAAAATAAACCGAAGGAACCCACAATCAAGAAGTTCACAACGCAGCCCAAGAGAACTACACCTAGGGAAGATCTGCTTGCATCTATACCATCAATGCGACCACCAAGAAGGCAGAAGCAATCAGCACCGCATACACAAAGGAAAACTTCCCCAGCAAGCAATGTAGGCAGTTCCATAGCCAACCAACTTACTTCCAGGCTCGAACGCTGAAGATGAGCTTGAAAGTGAGGATTCCCATCTACTGAAAAAAATGAAGAAGGAAGCGAGGAACGAGGCTACAATAGCTGAACCAACAGTTAAAGAACAGTACTCTAACACGGTTATCGACAATGACCAGGAAACACAAGCAGTTGGTGCGACAGAGGAATCTGAGCCAGCACCACAATAACAATCTCCAGTTATACTAGCATAGCTACCACCATGTGGTCCAGAAGGCACCAATATCCCACTAGCATCACCAAAGGGAAGACAGCCAACGCCACCACCTGCTAATGAGCAGCAACCTCCAGGAGAGCAGACAGAAGTAGCACATGAACCTGTCACCTTAATAGACAATGTTCAGTGTAGGAATGAAAAGTTCTAGAACCAGGTGTTACACTTCATACGACAAGCACGCACATCCTGAGCATATATGCAGACAAGGGATCAAAGTATTAGAAGGGAGCTCTAGAATAGGAACCCACAGTTCAGACTTCCACCCTTTCCAACCAAAATATTACAAGAGTGGATGCCTTCAGAGTCTACAGAACCAAATGCTGAGGACACTGACTCAGAAAGCTAAAGGAAGTATCTATCTCTTTTAGGTAACTTGCATTTATTTAAATTTCTGCATCTTATAACTATTTGATTTACTTACCTATGCAAAGCATGTGTATATAATCTCTCTGAACAAATATTTCACTACTTAGAATTGTGCAATCTTTCGATTAGTGACTTTATAACTGAAAAAAAACTTAGGTAGATTAGAAGTACCAGGAGAATGAGTTTTTTAGTAAAGCGAAGTATTAGTAATAATAGACGCTGTAAATAGGAAGAGAGGTAGAATGTTTTCGGAGGTAAATCTGAAAGTTCAAGGCAAGGAAATCAAGTTTAAGATTCGAATAAGTTTGGGGGAACTAAGCCCTACCTTCATTGAGGACAATACAGGATTTAAGTTTGGGGATGAGGAAAGCTCGAGGAGTGTAAAAAGAGTATGAAAAGAGAGATTTGGTAAAAAAAAAAAAAGAGAGAGAGAAAGAAAAAGAAAGATTAAAACATTATGAGCAAAGATGCAAAACATTAAGTGCGTATAAGCCATAGGATTCCTATTACTCCACTGTCCCTGCATTAAGTGAGTATAATCCTTTGCGACATGAGTAAATACCCGAGCAGGAATGCGAATAGCATGACCTTGAGGGTTCACAGGAACCTAATCTATAGCTTTGGTTATTTTGTTTTGGGCAAACTTAGGAGAATTAAGAAAATTGAGTGAGATGCTTTCTAGTCGTAGGCATTAACTCTTGAAATGTACAATCTGCCAGCTGAAAATGGAAGAAATTAGAGCTAGTAAGATAAGCAGACTAGTTTACATTGTGATCATGTGAACCAATAAAATACCTTATGTTCTAATTAGGAGTAAGTCATGGTTAGTGGATTGCAGCATAAATCTTCAAAATTCAGAATCTTTTCTGCGCATATTCCCTATTATTCTGTATTGCTTGAGGCGAGCAATATTTAAGTTTGGGGGTTTGATAGCGCTAAATAATAGCTATTTAAGTCTCCAAAACCACGCATTCTACGAGAAAAAGCAAGTATACGAGTAACATAGTAGGGAATTCAGCTTAAATAATCGCATTATCTGACACGTATGCCAACAACATCGCATAATGAAAACTTTGCTAAATACGATCTTTAAGATGCAAAATGCACGTATAAGTGTGAAAACTAGGCTATTTAATATAAATCTACTGACGTGTCTTATGCTCGTAGGAGATCATTGCAAAGATAGATAATTGGCAATCAAATCACGAAATCAAGGGAACCAAGACGAAAATAATCGGCAAAAAGAATATTCCAGAATGATGGCATGAAGGTTGGGCATGGTCGACAAGAAACCCAAGACATTATAAATAGAAGTTGAATCGAAGAAAAAAGTGTGCCAATTCAGAGAGGAAGCTGCCATTGATGAGCGTTCGAGACGTTAGGGTCTCATTGGAGATCCAGGTAGCCTCTATTCATCTGTAGACCTTGAAAAATTAAGTACCAATGCGGTGTCATAGACGAAGACGCCATTGGCAACAATGGCGATGGACTCTTTTACTCCATAGATAGATATTGTAGTAGTTTGTCATTTCATTTGCATCTAATAATCTGTTTTATTGCTTAATCATAGTTGTTTTGCTTTTTTGAAAATTAATCTACAAGTTCTTTGTTTCAGAATTGATCTCCTGTAACTTTTTATGCGTGATTAAAGTTTAAGAAAGTGAGGAAGCTAAGTAGTATGGCTATTAAATTAAAGATCAAGTTAAGGGGGAAAAGGAGTAAGAACGACGATTGATTTAACTATCTCGAGTCGATTGACCATCCATTCGGGAGTGCTTAGCATTGATCTTGGGAAAGGAGATGCTAAGGGCTTAACCTCACCGTAATCACTAGGTAATGCTTAGGTTTAAGTACTTTTTAGAAGGGAGTTAGGAATAACCATCTCACTAGCTGCATACGCACGGCTTGGTTTTAAAAGCAAACCTATGGGCTTTATACCAGTAGGTTACAGTCAAGTACTCTAGAAGGGGACTTGAAGTTTAGTCCAGTATGTACTAATTTTCTCATGACAACTTAGCTTGCTTTGAATTAATCTTTACTATGATCCTTCCTGCATTAGTCACTCAGATAAACTTAAGAAGCATATTTAATTCGGATTTAAGATGAACTTAATTGTGGGTGATTGATTTTATAATGTTGTAATTAAATTAAGTATGCATCGGCTTACTACCCACGTATGCGTGCCTCCAGCTTACTCGGAAGAGGAACCTAGTGAAAGATCCAGCAGATTACATTTAGTATGGCACAAAGATTCTTCGTACCATTCAAGGGGAGTTAAAAGTTTAGCCCCGCTAGAGCGTGCAAAGCCCTGAGCCTATTTATGTGGAACTGCAGTGGAAGCTGGGTTCCGCATCCATGAATGCGAAAGCATTTATCTAGATGGGCAGCACGATCTCTATATCACCAAGTAACACATCTATGCTCTTCGTAATTTCTAATTAAATTAAGCAGCTTTAGTTTTGCATTAGCTTCAACATGAGCTTCAGCATAAGCACTTTATTTATTTGATACTTAATCAACATCAACTTTCTTAAAACCCATTCTTGTTATTTACATTTTCGACCCTTAATCTATATCATTGCTCTTCAAATTCTCTGTGGGATCGATAAATTTACATACTTATTACTTGCTACAATTCCTGATTGCGTATACTTGCGCGTAAGTGATTCCGAGTTACACTTAGCATAAGTTGACTTTGAATAAATTATTGTACAATATATTAGCACAGGAATCGCAACCCATCACAAACTCTGTAATTTTTCTCTTCATATTACTTCACCAAAAGGTCTGCTTAAGATCCTGATACATCTTGGTACCCCCTAGGTTCCAAGTAAATGGGGAACTGTGAGCCTCGAGAAGCAACTCGGCTCACAACCTAGCGTCGGCTGGCACATAAAGGCATCCTATGAATCTTAAACCACCATCCAGCTCTACTACAAAGTTAAAGTCTCCATCTACCTGAACTCTGTCAATCAGTCTACTCAACTCAGGATCACCCAGCTGGCCATCAATAATCCTCTTCCTGATTGAAGGCTGAACTGCCAACTGGGCTACCCTAGCGGTAATCTCTCCCAATAAAACTGCAATACTGGCTCACTCACTCAATAAAGCTACAGAATGCGACACCTTTCTACTCAAGGCATCAACCACAACATTGGCTTTACTCGGGTGGTACAAAATCTTGCAATCATAATCTTTTACTAACTCAAGTCATCTCCTCTGTCTCATGTTTAACTCCTTCTGAGTGAAGAAGTACTTGAGACTCTGATGATCCGTGAACATCTGAATCTTCTCTCCATACAAATAGTGCCTCCAAATTTTCAGTGCAAAAACCACTACTGCCAGTCATGAGTCGGGTAGATCTACTCATAAGTCTTCAACTGACGGGAAGCATACGCAATCACCTTTCTATGCTGCATAAAAATACAACCCAAGCCAAACTTGGAAGCATCACTGTACACCACAAATCCACCTTTTCCTTCAGAGATTGCCAACACTGGAGCCGACGTCAAACTGTGCTTTAGCATTGCAAAACTCTCATCACATCTGACATCCCAAACAAACCTAACACCTTTTCTAGTCACCAAGTGAGGGGTGTTACTTTCGTAGAGTAGTCTTTGATGAAACATCAGTAATAACCTGCCAATCCCAAAAAGCTACGAATCTCTATGACTGTAGTCAGCTTGACGTACAAACTCATTGCATCAATCTTAGCGGGGTCCACGGCAATAACATCTCTCGAAACCACGTGGTCTTGGAAGGCCATCTACTTTAACCAGAAATCACACTTGAAAAACTTGGCATACAACTTATTCTCTCTCAAAGCTTCTAACACTTGCCTTAGGTGTAGGGCATGGTCCTCTTTGTTCTTAGAATAAATCAAAATATCATCTATGAACAAGATGAAGAAGCTGTCCAAGAATGCCTTGAAAACCCTATCCATCATGTCCATAAATGCCGCTGGAGCATTAGTCAGCCCAAAAGATAACCACAGACTCGTTATGACCATACCTCGACCTGAAAGCCGTCTTGGGAATGTTTGCATCCCTGATCCTCAATTGATGGTAACCAGATCTCAAATCAATCTTGGAGACCACAGAAGCTCCCTGGAGCTGATAAAAAAAAATCGTCAATATGAGGCAACGAGTACTTGTTCTTTGCTGTAACTTTATTCAGCTCTCTGTAATCTATGCAAAGGAGAGTCGAACCTTCCTTCTTCTTTACAAACAACACGGTGCTCCCCATAAGGACACACTGAGATGGATGAACCGTCTGTCTAGCATCTCTTGCAACTGAACCTTTAGCTCTTTCAACTCAGCTGTGCCATACGGTACGGATCATTTAAGATGGGGAGAGTCCCTTGCTCAAGCTCAATTGTGAAGTCTACTCCTCTCGACAGAGTCAAACCTGGTAACTCTTTAGGAAAAACGTATGTAAACTCTTGAACTATTGGCACTTGATCAACAGTCAATGAAGAACGACCTTCCCCTGACATCTTTGCCAAATAACCCCAAGCTCCTCGAGCTAACAGATGACAAGCTTTCAATGCAGAAATCAATTGAGGACACACTCCGCTCTAGACACCGCAAAACTTGAAGCTTTACTTCTTGGGCGGCCTGAACATAATTTCTTTCTGGCTGTAATCGATCAACGCGTGGTTCTCAGCTAACCACTCCATACCAAGAATAACAGCAAACCTGCTCATAGGCTGAACAATGAGGGTAGCTGTCTGGGTACTAGGATCCTGTCGTCTCTAACTTTCTCACTAGATAGCATACTGACTCCCGAGGTAGTTACCACACAAAACTCGAATCCTAGAGGTTCAAGTTCTAAATAAGCTTGTCTAACAAATGATGTAGAGATAAACGAATGGGTCGAGCCCGAATCAAATAAGACAAATGCTTAATGACCCAAAATAAGTAAAGTACCTGTGATAGTTGCATTTGTCCTCTTAACCTCCTGTCGAGTCGTAGCAAACACATGACCCTCTTCTTGAGTGGGTCTGACATTTACTCCGACCTGAAGACACACTCTAGCAAAATATCCTTCCTTACCGCACTTGTAGCAAGACCTAGAAAATGCTCCACAAATGTCGAAGTGAACCTTGTTGCAAGCCCTACACTGAGGTTGCTGCCTCACTACATCTGTTGGCGACCCTACAGACTGTACTGGTCTCGACCCTGAAACTGACCCTGACGTCGCTGCTACTCACCTCCTGCCCAAGAAGGCTCAAAATTTCTTTTCTGACCAGAACTGGATGTCATACTCTGAATTGCTACAACGGGGGCTTTTACTGTTTGATACTTCACGTTATAAGTCTTGACCAAAGCCACGGCCCTTGCATAAGTCTATCGAGCGAGTGCTCGAACATCTGGAGCAACCTCCACCCTAAGCCCTCCAACGAACTTCCAAATCTTTAGCTCCTCAGTGGCTATCAATTTTGAGGTAAAATAGCTATACTCTGAAAACTTTTTTTCGTACCCAACAATTGTATCATCCCTCTGTTTCAAACTCGAGAAGGCCTCAACCATTTCTTGCTGGGTTTCCTCACTAATGTAGGGTGCAGAACTCAGTTTTGAAGAAGTCCCAAGTGGCTGGCAGGGACCCGATTGGTCTAGCTCTGTTGGTGGACTACCACCGCTAGATAGGTGTCTCGGTCAACACATGAGCTGCACATCTAGGTCTCTGAACATCTGGGCAACCCATAACATAAAAGATGTACTCCATGTGAGCCACCAATGGGTTCTCAGATGCATCAAACTATCCAAGCTTCCACTTCGTGAAGTTCTAGAGCCACTTTCCACCCTCGATGGCCCCATCAAAGATCTCAGGTCAACTACAAGCTCGTGTTGAACTGGCAGAACTGGTGGCACTCTCGGCCCTACTAGGGGAAAAACATTTTAAATATGTGGCGCTGTAGGAACCACTAGTGGAGCCTGCTGGAATATCTAAGTAAACTGGGCCATCTGTGTCTGAGACTCCGCGCTTTGCGCAGCTAACTGTGCCTGGGTCTTTGCTCTCTACTCGAAAAACATGCTCATAACCATGTCTCACCACATGGCAAACTTCACTCTAGCAGCCGTACCCTGCGGTGGTACAACCCCACCTGATGCCCTCGGCAGGTTAACAACTAGGGCCAACGGCAATCTAAAGGTCGGGTTTGCATTGGAGGTAACCTCTTCAATCACGGGCTCTGAGCCACCACCACTATTGGCCACATTTGACGTCCTAGCTCTACTGCAAGTAACTGTCATATCTCGTGATCTACAACCAAACCACACTAAGTTAGTCCACGCTCAGACCAACACTACCTTAAAAGGAAAAACATTCAAGCTAGATGAAAATCTTTAAACAACCATTAATAAAATTTAACTTCTGACATACCTGACTGCTGTTAGAGTGCCGATGATCATGGGGGCAAGTAACCTAACTCAGTAGGCCAGTCTATAGAATCTATGACTCTGAGCTTATATACCAACTGTAAGGACCCAACTTCTAAAAATAGTCCTATACTCAGCATGCATGATTTAAATACAGTTGTAACAGAAAAACTGTAAAACAAATAACAGCTTTATTCCAAAACAAAAAGTGTTCCAACAGAAAAGAACTTAAAACGACATTCGTGCCTCTGGCCAGAGATTATTAAAATAGTTTAAAATAATAAAATTCATCACTATCTATCATGTTGAATCAATAACTAAATAAAAGAATGAAATAAACAATGATGTAGCGGACTCCCATGATCCATCAACGCCTCCTCTACCCGTCCTAGTGCTGCCCCAAGTTACCTAGTGGAAAAACTACAGAAATAAGGGTGAGTACGAAGGTACTCAGTGAGAATCCCAAACTGGGGTACAGTACATAAGTCATCACATCATCTAGCATCCTAGCAATACATGTAAACCGGTTAACTTTCAATCCAAACTTGAGTTATCGACATAACTGTCAATATCAGGAGTTTACTGACTCCTGACCTAACAATAAGCTCACCGCACTGATCTAAACACTTGGGGAACGATCCAAGTGTTCAACTCTAGACAATCACAAGGAATGGTGTACTAACGAACACAAGCCTGAGGGAGCCTTCGTCTCGGCATCTAGTGCGTGTGCGTGCAAATCACATGCTACTGAAACCAAGCAAATGTAGGTCTATATAGACTACACTAGTCCAGGTCCACATGCCTAACAAGACTCAGAATTGGTGTCTACTGATCCATAGTCTGTGGGAGCCCTTGGCACCCTACTGTGGCATCCTGTTCACACTCAATACCTGAAGCTAAGAAAATTCCCATGGCAGGCTTACACCATGATCAGAATCCCGCTCTAGTAGGCCAAAAACTAGGCTATACTAGGGTAGCATGTTACATCACATCCTCGGGCTAGAGAAGGTGGCATGTTACATCATGTCTCCTCAGAGCCTCTAGATGACGACAAACTAACAGGATACAATTCTAAGAAATTGTACATGCTCAGTTCCCTAGCAAATACCAACAAACAACGATAAATAGCAGACATTCCTAGCAGGATACTATATCAATATTCATGGAACTGAAATAGGCTAGCACACATAAACTGGTCATCATCTCAACAGGTTACTATCTATACATGCTTGAAAATAAGAACACATAAGCAATTGATACAATCAATGAATAACCTGTGCAGGGTCCACACAACCCCGGTAAGAAATCCTTATCTGAAAAATAGAATAGTAAAAACGCTCATGGAGATGCAAACAAATAGATCAACCAACACTATGCTTCATCCTAACAATTACATCTAAAATTATCCACTTTAATTCTCCATTAATAATATAACAAAACTTTAACCCAACAGAAAATAGTCCATAAAACTTACCCAAGCTCGAAGGTGGTCGAAGCTGTCCAATTTCCTAACGAGCACGAAGAACCAAGAGAAAAACAATGCACCCTTTAATCTACCAAATCTCTAAGTCAGCCATAAACTAAAAAAAATAACGATTTACCACGAAATCAAGGCTGCAATAACTTACCCAACACTCGAACATCTCTAAAAACACCACGAGCGAAGCTCTGGTTGCGAAGGTGGAACAAATCGGACACAACAACGGTGTCAAAATTGTTGCTGTGCGGTTGAAAAGCTGGCAGCGGTGGCAATTTATGAATGCTAGTGGCGGTGTTGCTCGGTCGGTGGTGTCTGGGGTGGGGTAACACTTCGGGCGAGGGCAGAGATCAGTGTTGGGCGCGGTAACGCGAGGTGGGGAGTGTGCGACTAAGAGGGGGTTCAAGTGGTTAGGAGCAGGCGACGACAATGGAGTCGAGGGAGCGGCGGAGAGGGGGTGGCGGCAGCTAGGGTTGAAGGGGGAAGGAAAGAAGAAGAAGAAAGGAAAAAAGGGAAAAATAGGGGGTTTTCTTTTCTATTTTTCTTTTCTTATTTTTATTTAACAAAACTTAAATGGGGATTTTTTTTTTAAACCATAAAACCCACTTAATTGCTTTTTTCCTTTTGAACTAAAAGAAGTAAACCCCTTTTTTTTCTAATTACTTTCAAGTCCTACTTTAATTTTTTTTTTTTTTCATGTGGCGTACAAATCCTATCCCTAAGAATGCAAGATATCAAGCATAACCTAGCAATTACAGTTGGGTTAATCCCTCATCATCTCTAATTCCGAAGTGGACTAAAAGCGAGCCCAGATGAGTTGGCAATTGATCTTGGCTAGTTAAAGTTACCGCCGTAAATATTAATGCATCTTCCTTTATCATAAACTTCAGTTAACTACTTATTCGTTCTTTAACCTTTGGTTAACATGCGTCTTAATTAACAAGTAAATATGCATGAAAATTCGAAAGAGAACAATAAGATAAAACAAACATCTTGCATTGGGAAATCTAAGTATTCGTGTTCAACCTACTCTTGGGAATTCAAAGCAAAACGAAAGAGAAATTCTATCTACGAAAGCTATAAAGAAACGCAATAAAGAAAATAGATAAAATGGTGTAATGGCCCAGTTTTCCATTTCGGTTCTCCAGGTAAGTTCTGTCATTTTTTCGGGTGTTCGGTTGGGCCGTTAGGGCAGTTTGGGCCTTTATGGGCATTTTGGTAATTTTGGCCTTTAGGGTCCAGGGCTGTTTCTATCTTTTGATAAGTTTGAGTTTTTGCTGCGTTTTTAGGTTTCTAGGTGTAGAGTTTCTTTTTGGGAAGCTTGGAGGTCTTTTGGTTAAAAAGAGGAAAAAGGGGAAAAATAGTTTAATTTCTCCCTCGCTAGGACTCGAAGCACGGATCACTTGAAAACCCTATTTAACCTCATTTTCTCCATTTCCCCAAGCCCTAGCCGCACACTTCCTTTCTCCCTATCGAATCCCTCTTCTGCCGAGAACACCAGATCGCCTAATCCATCACCAATTCTTCGCCGATGTTCTCACCGTCGAGCAGCTTTCACTCTGGATTTCTCCATCGCTGATCGCAGCTCGCCAGTTTGTTCGCCCTTACCAAGAGCAATAGCTGATTGCCAAGGTGTGCTTCCGTCTCCCTTGCGAGTCTGCAGCATCATAATCGCCTAGTTCCGAGCACGCTTCACCGAGACCTTCCCTACCACAATGTCTTACGAGCATCCCATTTGCCAGGTACGTTTCGCCCAAAAACCTTTCTCGTTCTCCATGGGTATTTCTGTGGCCTGATGTTAAGATCCGTTAACCTTGTGCTATTCACAGCCTCGCAGTTGCCATCTCACTTCGCAGCTAGTTTTTGCACAACCCTTCGTCGCATGCTTAAGTTCGCAGCCGAGACCGTGCCTGCTCGCTTGTCTGAGCCGATCCACCGTGCAGCGTTCACCTTGGTCTTCGCTTCAGCGAGACGTTCGCTCACAGCTTTTCCCTCGCCGAGCCTCGCCTACTTTCATTCCTGCACACGTCCGGAAGCAGGTTCTCCTTCGCCTTTGCCTTCGCTGAAGCCTTGCTACCGAGCCTGTCTTCTAGGTTTAGGGGTATTGTTTCTCGAGCCTTGTGCCTTGGTTACCTGGTGTTGTTTAACTGTTAGCTATTAATTGTGTGCTTGTTAATTGCTATGCCTAGGTTATTACATGTGTTGGTATTCTACAGCTCAAGGAGCAATGTTTTATGTAGTCATTCTACTTGCTTTCTAGGTAAGGATTTCCTTTTCGGGGTTGTGTGGACCCTGCGCTTGACATTGATAATTTTCTGGTTGTGTGTTACCGTTTTCTAAGCATGTTAGTGGCTAGGTGTTTGAACGATATTCCTGTTACTTATAATGTACTTGTTAGTGGATAGGATTGTATTGCTCGTCTGATAGGATCTTGCATGTAGATTTATGTACCCTAGATTGCACTACTATGTTACGGTGACTGTTTTATTTGTGATTGTGATATGCTGTATGTTATTGTGCAATGATATTGATGTTGAACACTGTTAGCTCTAGGGTGCTTCTTCTTAGATAGATCTTGTTAGGTTGTCATCATCTAGAGGCTGAGAGTGGACCAACGTATGTATTCCCACTGGTCGGCCTATGAGGATAGATTCCTTACCTCTGATAGCTGGGTGTGGAGTAGCTACCACCCCGACATAAGCCTAGTTTGTGGCTTGCTAGAGCGGGGTCCTTTCCTTGGTGTAAGCCTGCCTTGGGATGACCTTTAGCTTCAGGCGTCGAGTGTGATTCAGGCTGCCACACTATGGTACTGAGGGCCTCCCGCCTGCTGTGGATCTGTGCTCACCTTTTTTAGTCTTAGGCATGCACTCCTGGACCGACATAGTTTGTGTGGGCCTACATTTATCAGTTTGCAGGAGCATGCAGTGTGCGCGTATGTGCATTAGATGCCGGGAGGAGAGCTTCCTCAGGCTACTGTATCAAGACAACTTCCTTTCAGTTTAGAGCCTGACGCTTGGGTACTCTCCCAAGTGTCCAGGATCAACATAGTGAGCTGGTCACCGTAGCCTAAAGTTAGAGACTCTTGAAATTCTTGGGGTTATATCGATAACCCATTTGGAGATCCACAGTGGATCCTTAGCCGAGAGTTAGAGACTTTCGATGGTTTGAGCATGATGTGATGTACTTGTGTT
>JBBMKA010082377.1:0-14210 GCA_037833695.1 Sechiopsis laciniata | reverse complement strand
AGCTGAGTGATCCCGAGTTGAGCAGATTGATTGCCAGGGTTCAGGCAGATGGTGATTTTGATTTTGTAGTAGCACCAAATGGTGGTTTGAGATTTAGAGGACGCCTTTGTGTGCTAGCAAACGCTAGTTTGAGAGCTGAGTTACTCACGGAGGCTCACAGTACCCCGTTTACTTGGCACCCAGGAGATACCAAGATGTATCAGGATCTTAAGCAGACCTTCTGGTGGAACAACATGAAAAGAGACATTACGGATTTCGTTAGTCGGTGCTTCACTTGTCAGCAAGTGAAGGCTCCTAGACAGAAACCCGCAGGTTTGTTACAGCCACTGAGCGTGCCTCAGTGGAAGTGGGAGAAGATCTCTATGGATTACATTTTTGGGTTGCCGAGGACACCGAGAGGGTTTACTCAGATCTAGGTTGTTGTGGACCGTTTGACCAAGAGTGCGCACTTCATTCCCGGTTGGATCACTTTTACCGTGGAATAGTGGGTGCAGTTGTTCTTGGAGCAGATCATTCAGTACCATGGGGAACCAACGAAGATTGTGTCTGATCGGGATTTCCACTTTACTTCTTACTTCTTGAGGGCACTCTAGAAAGGTTTGGGTGCTGAGTGCAGTTTCAGCATAGCGTTTCAACCTCCGACATATGGGCAGACGGAGAGAGTGAATCAGATTCTTGAAGACATGTTGCGAGCTTGTGTGTTAGATTTTTCGGGCAGTTAGGACTAGTACCTGTATTTGATGGAGTTTGCCTACAACAATAGTTACCAAGCGACAATTCAGATGGCTCCGTTTGAGGCATTGTATGGTAAGCGGTGTAAGTCTCCAATGTCTGGAAAGAGGTTGGTGACAGACAGGTTTTGGGGCCCGACCTGTTACAGTTGACTAAAGACACGGTGTAGAAAATCAGAACTTGCATGTTGACAACACAGAGTAGGCAGAAAAGTTACGCTGATGTTCGGTACAGAGATTTAGAGTTTGAGGTCGGCCAGCATGTGTTTCTGAAAGTAGCGTCGATGCGTGGAGTTTTTAAAGTTTGGGAAGCGGGGCAAGTTGAGCCCCAGGTTTGTAGGGCCTTTTGAGATCCTTGAGTAGATCGGTCCAGTGGCTTACCGTTTGGCCTTGCCCCGTCTTTGGCAGCAGTGCACAGTGTCTTTCACGTTTCTATGTTAAGACAGTATGTGGCAGATCTTTTGCTTGTAGTTGACTTTGAGACGTTAGAGCTGAACAAGGATTTGAGTTTTGAAGAGAAGCTTGTGCAGATTCTAGCCCGAGAGCGCAAGACTTTACGTAACTGAGAGATCAACTTGGTTAAAGTTCAGTGGAGAAATCAGAGGGCAGAGGAAGCGACATGGGAGTTAGAGGACGAAATGAGAACGCACTATCCGGAGTTGTTCCAGTCTTAGGACTTTCGAGGACGAAAGTCTTAAAGGAGGGAATATTATAACGGCCCAGATTTCCATTCCGGTTCTCCAGGTATGTTCGGTCATTTTTTGGTTGTTCGGTTGGGCCGTTAGGGTAGTTTGAGCCTTCAGGGGCATTTTGGTAATTTTACCTTCAGGGGTAGTTTCGTAATTAACCAGGGTTTCAAGGCGGTTCAGTTAATTGCTGAGTTCGAGTTTTTATTTCGGTTTCAGGTCCCAAGGGCTAGCATTGCTATTTGAGAAGTTTGGAGCCTTTGTTTGTTTAAATAAGAAAAAAAAAGAAAAAAGTGGCTTCGTCAGGACTCGAAGTCAGAACCGCCTAAGGACACGTGTCGCAATCCTGTTAAACCCTTCTCTTTTGGCCGAAACATATAAATACCCAGCTATTTCTCTAATTTTACCTTTTCTTATTTTCTCTCTTTTTATCCCAAATCGCCAAAATCACCTTTCCTTCTCCTTCGCCGAGATTAAGCTCCCTAACCAAGAGTAGCCCCTTTTTTGCCAAAGCTTTGATTTGGCCAAGATACTTCACCGTTCGCTGCTCATCGTCGCGTACAGTCCCTCGCTCGCCTAGTTCCGTGTGCCCTCGCCAAGACGTTCTGTGCCACAGCGTCTTCACGAGCAGCCGTTCGCCTCAAGTACGTTTCCCTCAAAACCATTTTCGCTCTCCATGGGTTTTCTGTGGCTTGTTGTAAGATCCGTTGACCTTGTGCTATTCGCAATTTCGCAATCGTCTTTGCTCTTCGCTGTTCGCCTTCGCATAGCCCTTCGTCGCACGCTCGAGTCCTCCACCGAGACAACACTCCTTCTTGTCCGAGCCGATCCACCGTGACACGTCCACTTTTGTCTTCGCTCCAGCGAACCCTTCGCCTTAGTAAGACGTTCGCCAGCAGCTTTGCCTTCGCCTTCGCTAAAGCCTTCTACCGAGCCTGTCTTCTTAGTTTAGAGGTATGGCTTTCCGAGCCTTGTGCCTTTGGTTACCTAGTATTGCTTAGCCAATAGATGTTAATTATGTGCTTGTTAATTGCTATGCCTAGGTTGTTACTCGTATTGGTGTTCTGCAGCTCAAGGAACCTAGTTTTGTGTATTCTACTACTTGTTTTCCAGGTAAAGATTGCCTTGCCAGGGTTGTGTGGACCCTGCGCTTGACATTGATAGTTTTCTGGTTGTGTGTTACTGTTTTCTAAACATGCTAGTGGATAGAAGTTTAAACGTATTTTTGTGTATTGAATCTGTTAGTATATAGGTTTGCCTGCTTACTGCTTGTGAATATACTTGTTAGTGGATAGGATTATATGACTTGTCTGATAGGATCTGGCATGTAGATTTATGTACCCTGGATTGCACTACTATTGTTGCGGTGACTGTTTTATCTGTGGTTATGTTATGCCGTATTTTATTGTGCAATGTTGTTGAAGTTTAACTTTGTTAGCCCTAAGGTATTCCGTAGCTAGATCTTGTTAGGTTGTCATCATCTAGAGGCTGAGAGAGGACTGAAAAATGTGTCCCCACCAGTCGGGCTGTGAGGACAGATTCCTTACCCCCGGTCGCCAGGTGTGGAGTAGCTATCACCCCGGCATAAGCCTAGTTTGTGGCCTGCTAGAGCGGGGTTCTTTCCTTGGTGTAAGCCTACCTTGGGACGACATTTAGCTTCAGGCATTATGTGTGATTCAGGCTGCCACAGTATGGTGCCGAGGGCCTCCCGCCTGCTGTGGATCAGTGCTCATCTTTCTGAGTCTTACGCATGCGCACCTGGACTGACATAGTTTATTCGGTTTGCAAGAGCATGTGGTGTGCGCGTATGTGCATTAGATGCTAGGAGGAGAGCTCCACCGGGCTAGTGTATCAGTACACCTTCCATTCAGTTTAGAGCCCAACGCTTGGGTACTCTCCCAAGCGTCCAGGATCAGCCTAGTGTGTTGGTCGCCATAGCCGAGAGTTAGAGACTCTCAAGATTCTTGATGTTATTTTGATAACCCACTTGGAGATCCGCAGTGGATCCTTAGCCGAGAGCTAGAGACTTTCGATGGTTTGAGCATGTTGTATTTGTACTTATGTTGAGACTGTCTGGTGATGTTGTTCTGCTAGGATGCTAGATGATGTGACTTGCGTACTGTACCCTAGTTGGAGATTCTTACTGAATGTCTTTGTACTCACCCTTATTTCTGTGGTTTTCCACTAGGTAACTTGGGACAGCACCGGGGCTGCTAGAGGAGGAGCTGACTGATCATGGGAGTCCGTCGCATAGTCTCTTTCAATTATTTTACGTTTCAGCATGT
This sequence comes from Sechiopsis laciniata, assembly GCA_037833695.1. Classification (NCBI taxonomy): domain Eukaryota; kingdom Viridiplantae; phylum Streptophyta; class Magnoliopsida; order Cucurbitales; family Cucurbitaceae; genus Sechiopsis; species Sechiopsis laciniata. Next base: position 10,508 of record JBBMKA010082377.1, on the reverse strand, counting down.
TTAGACTATTTTGGGAAAATTGTTTTAGCATTATTTTCATATACTCTAGCTAGGGGCTTTATATTATAATGGTTTTAAATAACGGTTTTTGAATTGCCATTTTCCCTATCAACTGTTATTTTTCTGTTGCTTATCATACTTGTCGAATTTTATAGGTTTTAAATTCATGCATGCTAAGCAAGAACCGGGTTTAGGACTATTTTAAAGTCGGGTTCTTACACGCAAAGAGAGCAAAACTCACCGAAACTCAACATAACCTCCAAGATCTGACTAACTCTCTCAGTCTGATCATTTTTCTACGGATGAAAAGTTCGACTGAACTTATAAGTAGATCCACTGCCTTCTTAAAGGCTCTTCTAGAAGTCAAAAGTGGACTGAACGTCTCTATCTGCAACGATACTCACAAGAACCCCCATGCTATCTTCCAAATACAACTGTGCCCATTTCTCAACAGAATAATCCAATTTCCTTGGAATAAAGTGAGCGCACTGGGTAAGTCGATCTACCAACACTCATGTGGTTGTAGACCCTCTCGACGTCCTAGGTAGCCATGTGATATAAAAACCATAGAAACGTCGTCTCACTTCCACTCTAGAACACTTAACTGCCGCAACAACTATACAGGCTCTTGCCTCAACACTCTCTCACTCGCTGATAAGCAACACAACTGATAACCTAGCAATTTCGCTGCTCGACACTCCATAGTCACAAATTCCTCAGATTTTCATACATCTTGGTACCCTCTAGGTGCTAAGTAAATCACAACTAGGATCATTAGACAACAACTCAACCCTGATCTTTGCATCAGCACGCGTACATGGTCTCTATCTGAACTGTCACTCATCATGAGAAGCAACTGACATCTCGTTGTTATCTCTTGACTGCAATCTCGCAATCCAGACCCAACAACTACTATCACCTACTGACTCACTGCAAAGCTCGACCAACAACAACTATGCTGATAACTGGGCTAACCAAGCTGACTGCATCCCAACAACAGAAGAAACTGACAACTCATTGTCCTCTCTTGACTGCAACTCCCAAATTGACCCAACAACTACTGTCACTAAAAATGAACTTCTCTACTTAGTGCATGAGTAACCACAAAAGCTTAACCAGGGTGGTAAAAGATCTCGCAATCATGATCTTTATAAGTTTCAACCATCAGTGCTATCTCAAATTTAGCTTTTTTTGGGTGAAACAATACTTCGAACCTCTTAAAAACTTCGAATAACTGCACCCACTCTTCAAACAAGAAATGCCTCTAGGGTCTTTAAGCACACACCACGACTACTAGCTTTAAAACATAAATAAAAGTTCTGCTCATACGGCTTAAGCTGTCTGGGCCCAGACACTAACACACTCCTTTTTTAAGCATCACTGTAAGCCATAAAGCCAACTGACCTATCAGGTACTAACCAAACGATGCCGAAATCAAACATCTTCTCAAAATACTGAACCGACCTCACACTAACTGAACACATAATGCCTGACCTCTCTCTGGTCAACTGATGTTGATCTGACCCAACTGCTCACTGCAGCGGTCCTAGCAAGATCCACTGAATCCAACCAAAACTCACACAGAAACTTTGCATATAACTGGTTTCTCAAAGTGCTCCCATAACTTTCCTCAATAACTACTCGTGATCAATCTCTAACTTTGAATATACCCAAATATCAACTACGAACACTATCACCAACTCGTCAAAAATTTCTTGAACCTTTTCATTGCCAAACCCACAACACTGCAGTGCATCTATCAATCGTTAGGAACTAGAACCCAAACTGATCTTCTGAACACTACTGCTCCCTGAATCTAACCAAAAGAATCACATATCTTGGGCAATAAGTATCTGACTTAACTCGTAACTTACCGAGCTCTCGATAGCCAACACAAACTTATAGATTCATTCTTCTCCTTAACCAATAACACTAGGGCTCCCTACATGGTCACACTATGACAACAAATCCACTGGCGGTCCACTTTTGTAACTGAACCTTTAGCTCCATTAACTCTATCGGGGTCATCATAAATAGAAACCTTGAGATGGGGTCATTCTCCAGCTCAAGCTCAACTAAAAAGATCACTGCTCGAGGTGGAGGCAATCCTGGCAAGTCCTCTAAAAACACATCGGCGAACTTACTCACAACTGGAACTGAACTGAAAATCCACTAAAAAATCTCTACTTCTGATATTAAGGTTAGAAAGCTAAAGCTCTTATAGCTAACAGTTTCCTCACCTTCAAGGTCGAAACCAACGAGAGACTCTCCCCTGCTTCCTGCCTCTAAACTGAAAGCTCGACTTTCCAATACGCTTGAAATCACTTACTTACAACTGCCAGCAATCACGACATGGTTCTCTAACAACCACTCCAAGCCAAGAATCAAATCTGACTCGCTCAAAGGTAACCATGGGCGACATCTGACGATTCCCCAAACACAACCCGCTAACTGGCCTTGACCTTTAACACAGTAAACTTGAAATCCAGCTCTAACTTGACATTTTTAACACTTGCAGCATTGCTGCTGAGTCATAGACCTAGACGATCTGTTAGTCCCAACCTTTCTCCTTTTCCAAACAACATGGATAAATTCCTTGGAAAAACTTGCAAGTCTAGTCAATTTCTCACATAAACTGACACTCTGTCATTCCCCTGAGTTGGAAGTAGGGGAAACGAGCTAACGCATTGTGCTTATCAACATTTGGCAATCCAACCGAGAAACAGCTCTTTAAGGACAATCAAATCTGAAACGTTCGATCCCTCTGATTCAAAACTCAGCACAGACTGTCACCAGACCTTTGTCTCCAACTCTTAAGTGAAACACCACGTCGAATCTTTTGCCCCTCTAGGAAACTTTGTGGGTGAAGATCATCTCAAATAGTGACAACCACACCTCAGCTTTCGGGCGAACTCTTGCAACTGCAACAATTGATAACAATACTAGGTGTCTCTTCTGCTCCAACTCTAGGATTACACCTCATGCTGACCTGTAGAAGACTGCATTCCAAGATCGATGCTTCTCATAAGCTCAAAAGCTCACACTGCTCAACTGCTCTTGAACCTTTAACAAAACTTCTAGTAACTCTACTAGGCATCTCATCACTGTACAACAGTCTCATGGACATCTCAGACCCGTCCATAAACTTCAGGCTTACAAGTAAGTGGCACAATGCAATGCAACATAGCTGATCATACTAAACAAGCTACAAAACCTTAACCTCCATACTAGAATACCTGATGTCGATCGGCAACTAAAGACCATGGGTACCAAAACAATAGCCTGCAATGTAAGCTAGTCTACATAATCTATGACTCTGAGCTCTGATACCAACTGTAAGGACCCGACCCAAATCAGGGTCTAAACCTAAGTCCTTAACTCTAAATGCATAAAAATGATGTTCGACATCTAAGGCATGTATAAAAACAAAACTACTTCAAATAGACTGTTTACAAACAAGTTTATAAAACATTAAATCCATTAAAAGAATCAAAGGGTACCCAAGAGTCAAAACATAAAAGCTCGAGTAAATATGTACAACTTATCATGCCCCTAAATAGTTCATGCATAAGGAATAAATTAAAATACTCTACACAAAGTAATGCAGCAAGTCCCATGGTCATCTCTAGCTCCGTCAATCATCCCTCGGTGCAATCTAGTAGTACCTGTGGGGATTCCACAATGGAAAGAGTTTTCGCAAACTCAATAAGGCTTCCCCAGCTCGGGGACAAACATGCACTAAAATACAAACATCAACAAACAAGTATGATTAGCAACATAACCGAGGGGTATACAAAACCCAAGCTCCTAGGTGCTAGGTCAAGAAACCTCTTCCTTGACGAGCATCTCGTAGAGTGGTCTAAAGATCTAGAACCCAAGACCAAAAGCCCACAAGAGTCCTCTGGCTCGAGGGCAATCTAGCAACCTACTCTAGAGGCAACCGGCGAGTCGAGCATCCTGTTGGCCTTAGGACTCGTACTCACAGAGAGAGGTGGTGCCACATCAATCACTAAAGAACCATATCAGACTCATACCACATACCCAGAGATTGCCTAGGCTACTAGTAGAAACCATCTAGGGCCGTAAGCCTGGCCAGCCGACCATCCACGGAAGTCCTGCAGAGTAAGAGAATATCACCTCAAGCTGGGGTGTGAGCCTGAATATCATCGTCCACACCTCCTCTATTCGATCTTCATGACTCATTTGGGTCCAAACGAGGCATCAAGCCGTGCATCAAACATCTTGCAAGTCCATAGTAGGACAATCATGCAAGTCTATATCAGAACAAACAAACCACATGCAACTCGACCATATCAGGTAGACATACATGAATCATGCATCACTAGTCATACAAGAGACAAGGTGTAAAATGTATATGCTCTCGATACAATCACATGCAATATACAATGCACATGGTTATGCTACAAACAGACAAATCAACTAATGCAAGTGAATCGGCACATGTATTAACCACAAGTCCTCGAGAAGGGGTAAATTATCTCAGTTGAATCCCCTAAACACTCTAAGATCCACTAGAAGCTCTTGAAAGTCAACACACTAATCCGAGCCCTGAACATAACAAATCGGTCAAAACTAGCACCTTAAACCACCAAAAATGGACTCATAATAATGAAATACTTAACCACGACAAACCTCAAAAAACGTGTCCCAACTCTCCCGCATGCCTATCAAACTCGGATCAAAGAATTAGAAATAACTCGGGTCAAAACTGGTTAATGGAAAAGTCAATGGGTCAAAACTCACCACTTAAACCTCAATCCAAACAGTCACCCTACCCATGACCAAACAGCCTCAAACCACATTTTGAATAACTTAACCTCTTAGCCAAACAAGCTTAAACACATTTTAATTATCCATATAATTGCAAACAAACACCCATAAACCATACTTTAAATTATCTCAACCTTGCAAACAAACAACAACAATCCACCACTTAAATGGCCATAAACCAGCAAACAAATAAGCTTAAATCTCTTCTTGAATATTCTTAAACCAACAAGCAAACACTCTTAATTTACAAATTGATTAATCTAAACCTCATAGCCAAACAAGCTTAATAAATCATTAAAATTACTTTAATCCAATTTTAAATGGCTTTAAACCCACACCCAAATATGGGTCTTCTTCAACCTTGAGATGCCCACAACTCAGAAAAGGGAGGAATGGAACAAACACCTCACTTGAATCCGATGGCCACGACGGTAGCTCCACGGCGGCGGAACTTGACGGGACTCATGGCTGAACGATGATGACAAACCCACAGTAACTTCGAACCAGCGACAACCTGCAACGGTGGCGACGAGCTGGCTACTAGCGGCGACCCCACGACGTTGCTCACGGTGGACTCCGGCGAGAACTAAGGCTGCTCCTCGACGCAACGCGCAACAACCCACGCTGAAGACCCGCGCAACCACGAACCCACACCGTAAACGAAAAACCCAAAACCTGCGACGGCGCTCCACGAATGATCACAGCTACAGTAAATGGAAAAATGGGGTGGCAGCTACTTCAATTTCGAGAAACAAAGAAAAGATGAACAATGCTCTCCACCTAGGGTTCCATACCCTTCATTTTGAGCTAAACTACAAAATTTCCCTTTCTCTTTTAAATAAAACCTCAACTTTATTTTATTCCATCTAAACACCACAGAAAACCTGGCATTATTACAATATTCCCCCCTAGAAAACTTTCGTCCTTGAAAGTTGACTAAGGCTCAAATAACCCATAAAACAAGAGTGTAAAACCACCTTCACAACACTTTAACGAGAGTAATTCACTGTTCCTCAAATTTTTACGAACTCAAACCCAAAACTGAACAAGTTTCTCCTCAAAAGACAAATCCTCAATTAACTCCAAAGGCTCATGATCTACAACATGGGACAATCCTGGCACATACTGACGAAGCATCAAACATGGAACACAAAATGCACCGCAAACAACAATGGAAGTAACTGAACGGCACAACAACGCACCAACTCACTCGAGAATCATAAATGAGCAAACAACCCATACTCAGCTCTCCTCTAATTTCAAATATCTGTATTTCCCACACCGATGCCACTTTAAAACATAATAATGCTAACCTCAATTACTATATCTCTGTGACGAGCATATGCACAACCTTCAAGTGGCCACAAGCTGTAAGCATTCTAGCATGGATCTCATGAACTACTTCATTGGTCAACAACAACAACTTAGGTCCTAACAACTTTCTCTCTTCTATTTCGTCCCAATGGACAAGTGATCTGCATCTTTCCATACAAGGCCTTAAATGGTCCCAACTGGACAATGGATTGATAACTGATATCAAGCAACTCTCACAAATACATCCACCTATCTCAACCGCAATGTAACGGCCCAAACTTCCATTCTGGTTCTCCAGGTATGTTCGGTCATTTTCGGTTGTTCGGTTGGGCCGTTAGGGCAGTTTGAGCTTTCAGGGGCATTTTGGTAATTTTGCCTTCAGGGGTAGTTTTGTAATTAACAAGGGTTTCAAGACGGTTCTGTTAATTGCTGAGTTCGAGTTTTTATTTAGGTTTCAGGTCCCTAGGGCTTGCATTGCTATTTGAGAAGTTTGAAGCCTTTGTTTGTTTAAATAAGAAAAAGGTGGCTTCGCCAGGACTCGAAGCCGGAACCGCCTGAAGACACGTGTCGCAATCTTGTTAAACACTTCCCTTTTGGTCGAGACATATAAATACTCAGCCATTTCTCCAATTTCACATTTTTCTCATTTTCTCTCTTTTTTCCCAAATTGCCAAAATCACCTTTCCTTCTTCTTCGCCGAAAACTCCTTCCCTTCGTCGAGATTAAGCTCCCTAGCCAAGAGCAGCCCCTTTTTCGCCGAAGCTTTGATTCGGCCAAGATCCTTCACCATTCGCTGCTCATCGTCACGTACAGTCCCTCGTTCGCCTAGTTCCGCGTGCCCTCACCGAGACGTTTCGTGCCACAGCGTCTTCACAAGCAGCCGTTCGCCTCAGGTACATTTCACTCGAAACCATTTTCGCTATCCATGGGTTTTCTGTGGCTTGTTGTAAGATCCGTTGACCTTGTGTTATTCACAGTCTCGCAGTCGCCTTTACTCTTCGCTGTTCGCCTTCGCACAGCCCTTCGTCACACACTCGAGTCCTCCGCCGAGACCACACTCGTTTGTTTGTCAGAGCCAATCCACCGTGACACGTCCACTTTCGTCTTTGCTCCAGCGAACCCTTCGCCCCAGCAAGATGTTCGCCAGCAGCTTCGCCTTCGCTGAAGCCTTCTGCCGAGCCTGTCTTCTCAGTTTAAGGGTATGGCTTTCCGAGCCTTGTACCTTTGGTTACCTAGTATTTCTTAGCTAATAGATGTTAATTTTGTGCTTGTTAATTGCTATGCCTAGGTTGTTACTCGTATTGGTGTTTTGCAGCTCAAGGAGCCTAGTTTTGTCTATTCTACTGCTTGCTTTCCAGGTAAGGATTGCCTTGCCGGGGTTGTGTGGACCCTGCACTTGACATTGATAGTTTTCTGGTTGTATGTTACTGTTTTCTAAGCATGCTAGTGGATAGGAGTTTGAACGTATTTCTATGTACTGAATCTGTTAGTATATAGGCTTGCCTGCTTACTGCTTGTGAATATACTTGTTAGTGGATAGGATTGTATGACTTGTCTGATAGGATCTGGCATGTAGATTTATGTACCCTGAATTGCACTACTATTGTTGCGGTGATTGTTTTATTTGTGGTTATGTTATGCCGTATTTTATTGTGCAATGTTGTTGATGTTTAACTTTGTTAGCCCTAGGGTATTCCGTAGCTAGATCTTGTTAGGTTGTCATCATCTAGAGGATGAGAGCGGACCGACATATGTGTCCCCACCGGTCGGACTGTGAGGACAGATTCCTTACCCCCGGTCGCTGGGTGTGGAGTAGCTACCACCTCGGCATAAGCCTAGTTTGTGGCATGCTAGAGCGGGGTCCTTTCCTTGGTGTAAGCCTACCTTGGGACGACCTTTAGCTTCAGGCGTTGGTGTGATTCAGGCTACCACAGTATGTTGTCGAGGGCCTCCCACCTACTGTGGATCAATGCTCACCTTTCCGAGTCTTAGGCATGCGCACCTAGACCGACATAGTTTGTGTAGGCCCACATTTATTCAGTTTGCAGGAGCATGCAGTGTGCACGTATGTGTATTAGATACCGGGAGGAGAGCTCCCTCTGGCTAGTGTATCAGTACACTTTCCATTCAATTTAGAGCCCGATGCTTAGGTACTCTCCCAAGTGTCCAGGATCAGCCTAGTGTGATGGTCGCCATAGCCGAGAGTTAGAGACTCTCAAGATTCTTGAGGTTATTTTGATAACCCATTTAGAGATCCGCAGTGGATACTTAGCCGAGAGCTAGAGACTTTAGATGGTTTGAGCATGCTGTGTTTGTACTTATGTTGAGACTGCCTGGTGATGTTGTTCTACTTGTATGCTAGGATGCTAGATGATGTGACTTGCGTACTGTACCCCGGTTGGAGATTCTTACTAAGTGCCTTTGTACTCACCCTTATTTCTGTGGTTTTCCACTAGGTAACTTGGGACAGCACTGGGGCGGCTAAAGGAGAAGCTGACTGATCATTCGAGTCCGCCACATAGTCTCTTTCAATTATTTTACGTTTCAGCATGTTTAGACTATTTTGGGAAAAAAATTTTAGCATTATTTTCATATACTCTGGCCAGAGGCTTTATATTATAATGGTTTTAAATAACGGTTTTTAAATTGCCATTTTCCCTATCAACTGTTATTTTTCTGTTGCTTGTCATACTTGTCGAATTTTATGGGTTTTAAATTCATGATGCTGAGTAAGAATTGGGTTTATGACTATTTTAGAGTCAGGTTCTTACAGTTGGTATCAGAGCTTAGAGTAATAGATTCTGTAGACTGACCTACTGAGTTAGGTCGTAGTCCTCATGATCATCAGCACTCCAACAGCCGTCAGGTATGTCATAAGTTATTTTCTTTAAGGGTCTTGCTTACAGTACTTGTATCTAGCATACTTGCCTTGTTATCGTTATTGGCAGTGTTGGTCCGAGCATGGACTGACTTAGTGTTGTTTGAATGTAGATCGTGAGAGATGCCGATCACAAGTAATGGAGCTGGAACATCAGGCGCCGCCAACAGAGATGGTAGCGCCGCACCAGATATTGAGGAGACGTCGTCTCGAGCTGTTCCGACAGTCAGGCCACCTTGGGTCTCGACTGGAGTTTTACCTAGAGGAGTAGCTAAGTCTGTTCCGCCTCAAAGTGCCGCTCTTGGAGCGGAGTTTGTTGTGGTCATAAGAGAGATGGTTACAGGCATGTTTACAGAGTAGAGGGCTGAGACTCAGGCATTTTTGGCAGCGCAGCAGACAAAGACCCGGGCACAGATGGCCCAGTTTGTCCAGTTTTTCCAGCAGGTACCCCCAGCAGTTCATGTAGCGCCGCCTGGTGGCGTAGCAGTTCCTCTTATAAGGCAGAGAGTGCCCCGAGCCCAGCCAGCTCAGCAGGAGCCTGTTGTTGAGTCAGAGATTCCCGAGGGTGCCGCCAAGGGTGGCAAGTGGCTGAAGAATTTTGTTAAGTGGAAACCCAGGGAGTTTGATGTATCTGAAAACCCCCTAGTAGCAGCTAAGTGGTTGGCACATCGTGAGTACATTTTTTGAGTAATGGGTTGCCCAGATGTGCAGAGACCGAGGTGTGCAGCACACGTCCTAACAGAGATAGCTATTTGGTGGTGGCAGTCCACTGACGAGGCCAGACCTAAGGGGTCCCCACCAGCCACTTGGGAGTTCTTCAAAACCGAGTTCAGGACTCAGTACATTAGCGAAGAAGCCCAGCAAGAGATGGTAGAGGCTTTTGTAAATCTGAAACAGGGTGACGATAGCATTGTCGGTTATGAGAAGAGGTTCTTCGAGCACAGCTACTTTGCTCCATAACTTATTGCTATAGAGGAGTTGAAAATCAAGAAGTTCATTGGGGGACTTAGGTTGGAGGTTGTCAGGATGTTAGGGCACTCGCTCCGGAGACTTACGCCAAGACTGTGGCGTTGGCCAAGATCTATAATAGAAAGTACCCTTTAGTGAAACCCCAGCTGCAGCAGCTCAGAATGTGGCAACTAGTTCCGGGCAGAAAATGAAGTTTGAACCTTCCAGGAGTTTCGGGCAGGGAGGTCAGTAGTAGCGCCGTCAGGGCCGTTTCCAGGGCAGAGATTAGGGTCGACAATAGGGTCGTCAGCAGGGTGTAGTTAGGCAGCCACCCTAATGTCGGACCTGTGGTAAGTCTCACTTCGGCTTGTGTGGAGCTTCTCCTGGAGCTTGTTACAAGTGTGGTAAGGAGGGGCACATAGCTAGAGTGTGCCCGTAGGTTGGAACTGTCGTTAGACCGGCTCAGGAGTAGGGTCGCGTGTTTGCCACAACCCGGCAGAAGGCCGAGAGGACAGATGCAGCTGTCACAGGTACATTACTTGTCTTGGACCACTATGCATATGTACTGTTTGATTCG
>JBBMKA010082366.1:0-14212 GCA_037833695.1 Sechiopsis laciniata | reverse complement strand
CGGAGAAAAAATGGGATTGGTTTTAGTACAATGACATGCAAAAATAATAAATAATATATATTTTTTAAATGAGGCTGAAAAAGACCAAAGAAACAAAGGTACATTTTTTTGAAATAGATTGTGACACTACCACTCAAGACCATTCCACGATAAATTCACCTTTTTCTTTTATTATTATTATTATCATTATTATTTAATTTACCTTCTTTCATCTATAAAAAAAGAAAATTTACATTCACCAATTGTACCTCTTATATTATATTTGTAATATAATTTTTAAAATAATTTATCTATAATACATAATTTTTTTTATTAATGATAGAATTCATTCCGTGATAGAACTCAATCAGTAATAAAATTTTATCACTGATTGAATTCTATCGGCGATAGAACTCAATTTGGATTTCCTACTACAAATGAAATAGTTTTGATTTTGTGCTATAGATAGAAATACTTTACCATTTTTTATTATACATCCAAAATTCCCTAATACTTTATCATTTTTTATTATACATGCAAAATCCCCTATAACAATGATAATTTTTTAAGGAATGAGCTGATTAAAAATCAATTTATCTATGATTGTCACTTACTTTAAAGTTATTTTTTTACAAACTTTTTTTATAACTAAATATTCTAAGATTGAATAATTTGTTTCCTAAAAATAGTTAAAAAAGGGAAGAACTACCCACATAAATAAAGAAAATGGTCTTTCTTTTTAGATGAATTTTTATCTTCTTTTTTCTGTCCCCATGACCATGCATGACCAAACCAAACCCCCCATTATATTATTATTTTCTGTCTGAGCAGCCACTGTGAAACAGCACTACCAAAAAAAGAAGCTTAAAGAAACTTAACCAAAATATTCTGCTTTTTTATTTTTGAAAAACGAAAGTCATATTCTATCTACGTCTATAGTTTCTTCTTCTCTTTCTTTCAAAAACCCTAGGGAACATATATTATAACTTTATTCCCATATATATTCTCCATTCCTTTTACCTTTCTTCTCTCCCACTCAACTCTCCTCATCATCCTCTTTTCTTTTTTCCTTTCTCATCACCAAGTTTTGATTTTTTATTTTTTGGTCCCTTTAAAGAAAAGAAATTTCTTGATTACCTTTGATCTCCATGGTTTTCTCTTCAGTTCCTATGTTTCTTGATCCACCCAATTGGCCTTCTCAGGTATGGTGTTTTCATTTTTTTCATTTTTGTTTCAATTTTTTGTTTCTCTCTATTTAGCTTCTTCAATACAAAAGCAACAAAATTTTCCTTCTACTTTTTTATTCACTTTCTTTTCTTGAATATACCAAACATTTTGATTTTGGGATTATGCTTTTGATCTTTTTCAATAGCAACAAAATCACCTCCAAGGAAATGGTTGTGAGACTAACAACACTCAACACCTTCCTATCCCGCCACCTCCATCTGCAGCTGGCGGTGGCGGAGATGGAGGTGGGGGTGGAGGACTTGGATCGATAAGACCCGGTTCAATGACAGATCGAGCAAGGCAGGCAAAGATACCGCAACCAGAACCCGGGCTAAAATGCCCTAGATGCGAATCAACCAACACAAAGTTTTGTTACTTCAACAACTACAGCCTCACACAGCCGCGACACTTTTGCAAGACCTGCCGACGGTACTGGACACGAGGCGGGGCGATGAGGAGTGTGCCGGTCGGGGGCGGGTGTCGGCGGTCGAGCAGCAAGAGAAGCAGCAAAGGAGGGAGCAACAGGTCAAAATCTCCAGTTGGTTCAAGCCCTTCAACAAGCACAGTGTCATCAAACAATTGCACAACAGATATCATTAGCCATCAATTGGCTCCTCCTCCACCAACCCATTTCCCCTTTTTGGGTCCAAATTTAAACCATCTTAGTGATTTTGGCAACATTGGTTTAAACTTTGAAGGGCTTCAAATCCCCAATTCACTTCCACAATCATCAGTTTTATCAAGTGGAATTACTGATCATCACCAATGGAAAATACCCTTTTTTGCAAATTTACATCAACAAAATGGGACGTATTCAAATTTCATGGCTGAAGATCACAATCATCAACCAGCCGATCATTTCTCAAAGCCATTAATGAACAGTGGATTTAGTGCTGCAACTCATCAGTTGGAGAATACTATTAATAGCACACAAGGGATTAACAATTTGTCAAGAAATTTTCTTGGAATTCAACCAAATTATGATCTGTTTTGGAATTCAACTACAACAACAGTTGGGAACATTGCATGGACAGATAAAATTTCAGATCATTTCAATTCAACTTCTTCCACTAGCCATCTCTTATAATTTGGGGTTTTGATCTTTCCAATCTTAGAAACATTTTACCAAAAGTCTTTTTTGTACTTATTTTGTTGTGAGTACACCAACATTTCAAGAGATGGAAGGGGAAGAAAGTGAATGAATTTCAAGAATTAGGAACAAAAAAACTTTATGTGGGGTTTTAGGGATAAATCTTATGAGGGAAAAATATTAGTATGGTAGGGTTAATTAATTAGCTAGCTAGCTACTTTTGTTGTTTGGGGTTTTCATTGTATCTATTAGTTTTCTTTTGTGGGGTTTTAGTTTAGGAACTTTGGTATATGTATTATGAAGTTTGATATTATCTGCTTTAAAAGAGAGCTGAAATTGTATAATCTCTTTGTGAAATCAAATGAATGATAATCCATGCTCTCTTTAGATGTATTATGGGATTTTATTGTTCATTTTCATTATCATTGATCTTTTGGTAAATGAAGTAACCAAAAAAATCATCTCCAAAAAGCAAAAGTTTTCTCCCGTCAACTTGAGTATAGTTTAATTGGCGTTAATGTTTTCTTAACATGCATTTAAGATTTTGAAGAAGTTGAAGTCGAAGTCGTTTTTATCGATGATCCTCGAGCTTGAAGTGAAGGGTTACTAGTTTTATATATTGTGTTTGAGGATGATCTTGATTAGGTCCTCATTCTTGAATCTTCATTTTAGAAATATCTTTAAAGTCCCATATGAAAGCTTAGTCTCTTATTTTTGGGTTGTAGTGTTTTTTATTGCAGGGTGTGATTTTCTTTTTCAGCTTCCTGCAAAGAAACTGCAGTTTGAATGCATCTAAATTTGTGCACCTTCTTCCTTTTCGATTCTCCCCTAAAACATAAGTTATTTTTCTCAAGTTGAAATTTAGGGAGTTGATTGATCAAATTAATAGTTCAAAGTGTGATTACAATACTTAATAAAGTTCCATGATTGGTTGAGCAAATCAAGACTTCTAGGATATAATTGTAACCAACTTCATAGTTTGTAGGACAATTTTCCAAGATTTTTAGACAATCATGTCTTGACCTGATCTAAATATTGGTGTGACATATGTAGTTTAGTTTGAACCACATTTTATTTTATTTTTTAATTTTAAATTTTAATTCAAGAATAACAAAATATGCTCAAATTAGATCATATATGTAGGCATTAATTTTAGGTTACGACCTAAATGGCTCTCGATTAAATATGTCACATGAGCTATTGGATGCATTAATTTTCTTTGTGTTTTAATGGTGATAACTTTTAATACTGTTTCACGAAAATAATCATTGTATTAATTCAAATTCAAAATTGTGATTTCTTTGTCAATACAACTATTAGGGTCACTATAGTCTAAAAACGGGCTAGTGATGTTACAGATATATGAGAGCAAACGTTCGACTAGATAAAAAAAAAGAACTATTAAGGTCTTCGACTTGTACTTATTAATTGACACAATGCCATTGATGCATATCTGGAATTCAATCATATCTTAGATCCAATCGAGTGAGAATTTATTAATAAACACGAAAAAGAAAGGGAATTAATTTGGTACTCAAGATGATGGAGAATGGTAGCATTTAGGATTTCTTTAGATTGAAAAAGGGAGTAGAGCACACTAATCAAATTGGTCAAAAGTGGAAAAAAAGGAGATGCCCTTCTCTTGACTACTTAAGCTTTTTGTTTGGTTTTTATTTACTTCTCTTGCTTTGCATATTGATTATAATATATATTTGTGTATTTAAACAAAAGTGATATCAAAGTAAAAGGTAAGGCTGGTTGGAATTTTTGCATCATGGTTATGATGTCAGTATTTCCCATCATTTAGTTCTTATATAGATTTTACTCTCTTTTCTTTTAATGGAATCTTGGCTTTGGAATATTTCTTTTATTCCAACTACACAAATTGAACATTTTACTCATCAACCATCCCTTCTTTTTTACTTTGTTTCTTCCTAGGAATTGAAACTTGAAATTTAAACTCCTGTTGGGATCAACAATAACATAATCTCCACCTAAAATTACCTTACATTTAATTAACCTAATGCAATCACAAATCAAAATTAACCCATTAAAATTGAATGGGTTGGTGACATGTTAGTTATCTTGATTGGCGGTAATCCATTTTAATTCTACGGTCACGGATTCGATCCTTAATATCGGTATTTAACTCTCATTTTGTTTCAGAGCAGTAATATCCTCTATAGAAGATCAGTCGTTACTATTTCATTTCAAGTAATTGCGACATTTGCTTCATCTATTTCCCTCAATTGAAGATTGTTTTTCACTCTCGCTATGTTGTAGTTGTACTTTTTACCTATTGATTTATACTTCTATGTTGTATTTACCACATTTTTAACTACAAGCACAAACTTGCCCTACAACTCTTGGGAAGATAACATCATATCAACACATCTTGGTGAAGTATTTTTAAACATTATGATGTCGCCACTATAACTTTAATTGATAATTATTCTTGTAATATTTTGTGATTCCGTTTAGGTATGCCTCTCTCCATGTCTTTAATATAAGTATCCATTTTTCACAAAAAAAAAGGTATCTTTTTCTTAAAAATGATACTTTTTTATTTACTTCCAAACCAAAAAAAATATAAAAGAAACTAAGTTTATTGTGTTTCTAACCCCGGATACTTCTACAATTTATCCTTATATTCCCTTAATTGTGCTTAGAACCACCAACTTCATAGCATTTTCTTGATATGAGAATTCTATCTAATTCTAATATTTTTCCAAAAAATCAACAAATAGATGTTTTACTTCGAGTTCATATGTGATGAATAGGTAACGAAAAATAGAGAAGAGAATAGTAGTGAAGAGGAAAAAAGAAAAAGCTCGAAATTCGAAGCTAAGGGTTAAGAAGGGGGGTGTTTTAAGTAGTTTTGTGTGTGTGTGTGTGGTTGATGGGCACATGCATTGGCGTGTGAAAATGTTCTCTATTTCTATGGCAGCTTTAGCTTTTATTTCTTTTATAGCTTTATCCTCATGGGACAACAAAAAAAGAAAATTACATAGAGATTCCAATGTGTGATTCTTCTAGCTAGCTTATAAGCCCCCACGTTCTCCCATATGTGCTCAATCATAGTGTAAAACTAAGTAAGATTCTTTCCCATTTTTAGAACTTTCTATTTTACAAAAAAGATTCAATTTTCTTTGTACGTATATAATTTATTGAATTATTAATACTTATTTCCAAAAGAAACTGTGCCTCGATGGTTTCATTGTTTGGTGTGGTAATCCAATACTCTCTTTATACGGTTTGTTGTCTACCCCCTCCCACTTGTATTAGAAAAAAGAACTATTAATATTTATTGAAAATAAATACTTCATCCATAAATGGAAGGCAGTTAATAAACATACATGGACCTAAAAATTATAGAAAAGTTTTCCAAATTCAAAGTTGTTATAAAACATGGGTCATAATTCATTTATGTGCTAACTTAGATTTTTAGTGATTACATCTTTCCAAAGGGAGGCTTTAAATTTTCTGTTTACTTTATTGAATTATTAATTATAATCCCCCAAAATATTGAGATTTTACATAAAGTAGCAAAAAAAATAAATAAATAAATAATAATAATAATATAGCAAAAACGGATTTAATCACATTAAATTGATAGCCACAAAATTGATAGGATTCAATCAAATCAAACTTAAAATAGTATGCTTTAAACAAATTAAATATTTCATATTTTGCTATATATTAAATATTTTAAAAATTTTGTTATAATTAAAATAAGGATCTATAATTTAGAATTTTCTATCTAAACCCAAATTTCGTTTCCTCAAAAAAAAAAAAAAAAAAAAAAAAAAAAAAATATGTGGAAATTAGAGTGAATATAAATATTTAACACATTTATTTGTCACATCATATTTATTTTGAATTTAAAACAAAGGGTTAAGAAACTAAGCATGGTGTTTTTTACTCCAATGTTATATTTGCTTCAATTATAAGTGACAAGCAAAATCTTTCTTGTTATTCATAATGCGATCAACTATCGTTTTATTGTCTTATCTCATATTCATGAATCTTACTTGATGGTATGTTACATTTGAACTATGAGTCAAACTATTTGAACTAATGTTTGAGACCAATCATATACTTTCATAATTTGGTAAACTATATTAATCGAGCACTAAATTTTTTCTTTGGTTTGTCATAATTATATAACTTTAATAGTGAGACCATTCAAATGAAGAGGTTTACAACTTTAGTAAAATTATTAGAGTTCCTTTTGGGCTATGTGGAGCCAAGGAGACAAACAATCTTTGACTAAGAAATGATGTCTTATTCATCATTGTGCTTATTTACCCTAAACTTTATCTATTTTGTTCTAGAGTATCACAATTATTATTAATTCCTATTCGTTTTTGTGTCCAAAGATCAACAAATATGATAATAATAATAATAATACATGTTTTCATAAGAATTCCAATGCATAAGCCATATGTCAAACGAAAAAAAATTATATAAGCCATTAACTACATTTGTGTCCATTAACAAGATCGTAGCTCAACGTCATTAATGTACACCCAATGACCAAGAGGTCACGGGTTTGAGTCTCTTATCCCCAATTATTGTAACTAAAAAAAAGTACATTTGTGTCCAATATCAATATCAAAAAAGAAAAAAAACAATTACATTTGTGTCTTGTCTACGATAACCTATCATTAACTTTTAAAGAGTTTTTTTTTTTAGTTCCATAAGTAAAATAAGATTTGTTTATTTATTATTAGTAGTAGTAGTATTGAGAATAGAGTGAAATAAGATATTTTTTTGGACAAGTAAAATAAGATTAAGTCTCAAAGAAAGCACATAAGTAAAAAATACAATTCACTAATTTTTATACGGAAGTGTATTTTATATGTTACTATACAAACACATAAATATATATATGATTTCCAAAATATATATATATATAGTGTTTATTGTTGATTTTATACATATTTGAATATATGACATGTATATGGCCAGCCCTTGTGCCGGCTTTTAGCAATTAATATTCATCTCAGATTCTCAAGGTATTATATATTGAATTTAAAAAAAGTATTACATATTCACCTCTTTATTTAACCATTCAAAATCTCTATAAAAATCTACTGTGAATTCGAGGCGGAATCAATTTCGATATGCGAAATAATTATTAAATTAAAAGACATTGAAAGAAAAAGGAATTAAAGAAATATAGCTTTAACTATTCTATGATTATAATAGATTAAGAGAGAGTTAAATAGGATAGTAAAAAGTAAAACATTCAGTTGCTTTGTATTTTATTCCTTCAAAGCTTATCAAAGTGATTTAAATTTCTTCTTCTGTTATTTCAAAAAAAAAAAAAATTAAAAAAAATCTACCGTGACGTGTTAGATGTAAATTATTTGATTAATTTATTACAAGTTAATTGAAATGTGTGGAAGACACTAGCTTTATCGAAAATGTTAGGAATTTTGAACATTTTTATAACAGTTAAGTGTTACTCCTTTCAAGTTTTAATATCAATTGATTTTAATATAAAATTTTACATTATCTAACATGATAATAGAACTCTATGTCAAACAAGAACTTAAACGGGCATTAAAGTTAAAATACATTTAGTCTATAAAATTTTTTATAAGAGATGTAATATAGTGTAGGATAAAATTCTCATTTTATTTTATTGATTTAATTCAACAATATTGGTGGAGGTAATATGAATTCAAGCTCTTGTTTTTTTTAGTACAAATTGAGGGAAGGGGGACCAACAAACTCTACATAGAAGTCACATAATTGCTCTCAAATAATATGAGAGCCAAATACCGATTTTTGAGTTTGAACTCGTAACTATGGAGTTAAAATGGATTAACAACAAATAAAATAACTAACTACATCATAAACCCATTCAGTTAAATTCAAGTTCTTGTTAACTACGTAGTATGAAGTTAAAACTGAAAAAAGTGAGAAATGAATATGAATTTAAATATAATTAAAATCAAAGAAAGTTGTTGATGTAGTGCTTGTGACATGGTTTGAATTGATTGTATTAATTGGTGTGTTCTATTAGAAAGATCTTAGCTTTTGACTAAGTTTGGAAATGAATAATTTGTCCTCAAATTATGTGGGGCTTTCTATACTTTGTCACATCCCACCACATTTAGTGGAGTCTTATAATTAAAGTAATGTCCTCCAACTTTATTTATTTAACCTCCAACCCTTCCTCTGTCATTTATTCAGCCCTTGAAATCATACTCATTTTCTTCCATCACTTTAAAAAATGGTCATTTTATTTCATATTATTATGATTTAATTAACAAGTTATTTTTATTGGTAGGTTGGTTGTGTCATGAGTAACTATTCATTATATATTTGAAAAATTATATTGGACGTGTTTATTTATTGGAGTTAAAATAATTCCTTCGTGTTAAAATAATCCCTAGGAATTATTTTAAACCCTCATTTTGGTGGAGGGTTTAAAATAATCCCTCACCAAAATGAGAGTTTAAAATAATACTTCCATTTTTTTTTTAAATTTATTTTTCAACATTTTTATAATTAAATATATTTTGTAATTTTAAATTAAATTTTTTCAAATCAATGTTATTTTTTATTTATTTTTTTTGAACTATCTGATATTTTTTTACAAAAATTAAATAATTAAAATTTATTTGTCTTTATGATATAATATTGTAAAAACATATTTTTTGGATTTAAAATTAACAATAATTTTACAATCAATTTCGTATTTTAAATTATATTTTGTTATTTAAAATTAATTATAGTTTATAATCAGTTTTTTTTTTGTTTAAAAATTTCAATTAATATTTATACATTTGTTTACTATCATTATATTTAAACTAATTAATTATATATTTTTTCTTATTTAAATAATATCATATTTTCAAAATATGTTTTATAATTTGAAAATAACAATAATTTTATATTCATTTTTTTTATTCAAAACTTTTTTTTTTTTTTTTTTTTAATTTGTATTCATCTAACATAATATAAATGATTCATCATTAATCCACTAATTATCATAAAATCACTTATTTCACTATTTTTTGAGTAATTCTTTAAAATATAAAGTAAAAGTCACAATCTAAATAAATTATTATAGATAAAATATGTTTTTTTCTTGTTTTTTTAATAAAAAATTCACCATTTTTGTTTTTAGTTATGTTTTGTAATTTTAAAGTAGTGAAATTTTTTTATAATTAAATTTATTTTTTGTTTAAAATATTATTTATATTTTTATCTACCTAATTTTTTTTCAACTAATTAATTAAAAGTTGTTTTTGTTTACCTAATAAAGCATTTTTAAAAATTATTTTTTGAAATTTAAAATCAACTATAACTATATATTCAATTTCATATTTCAAAAATAAAATTTTTAATTTAATATAATTTCTTAATCAATTATTTTTTTTAAAACATTTTTATTAGAATTTTTTGTATACTTAATATCATTAAGTTTGAGTTAATTAATTGGAATTTATTGTCCATCACATAATATTTAAAAAACATCAAACTAGTTAATTTGTAAACTTTTTATGTAATTATTTAAAATAAAATTCATATCATAAAAAAATATTATGGTGAATAATAAATTAAATAATATTAGTTAAGAAAGGTATAAATATAAATATAATATTTGAGATTTGAAATAATAAACAATTAAAAGAAATTATTTTTATTAAAAAAGCTCATAGATTTCAAATCATTCATAAATAACAAAACCTTCCTACAACTCAACTACAAACATAATATCCAAACGAGCTCTTATTATAACTCCTCTAAAAATAAACACATCCAAACGAGCTCTTATAATAATTTCTCTACTAAATCTTCCACAACTTGTCATCCAAACCCCTCAACCAAAACTCCACTAAGGATAAGCTTTTCTCTCAAACTAATTATAAAAGTAGGTAATTTTAAATTATTTACATTTTTAATCATTAGTATGTTTTAATAATATATTATAAATATATCAGTATTATAAAAAAGTATGTGATAATATTCATTGATACCAATAACTATATTTATTAATTTTTTAAAAATATTATCATATTTGTAATTATTTTTAGATTTGACCAACAAATTTTCCTAGTATTAATATTAAGATTAAACTTTTGACCGTATGAGAAGAAGACATCATTTGCCACTGAAAAATAATTGATATTTAAATTACAAGTTTAATTTATAAATTTAATTTTGAATGTTTATTCTTCATATACTTTTATGATATTCTTAAATGTTGGGGGAATAAAATAATATTATATTTGACTCGTAAAATGAATTGGTTTTACCCTTTTATGTATATATTCTTTTTTTTTCTTTTTTAAAAAAATTAATATATATATATATATATATATATTCTTGAGTTATATGAATAGTATTTGGTTAAATTATGACTTTAGTCATCAAACTTCTAAATTTGTGTTTAAAAATTTCTAATTTTTTTTTTTTTTTTTAAAAATTTATTTATAATAAATGTCTAACTCAACTTAAAAAAATTCTAACAGAATTATGAACTAAATTTTGTTTGATCCATTATCCTTGATATCAATTAATTTTTAAAAAAATAATTAACAGATCTATAAATATAAATTTAGATTTTGTTTAACTGACCACTACATTTATGTGATAGATTTATTTATTTATTTTTTTTGACAGTTTATGTGATAGAATTTTGAATTTAAGAAATGTTGAATATGTAAATTGTTTATTAAACTGAAATTTAAATATTTTAGGGATACATTATATACACGTTTAAAAGTTCAAGGACGACTATTACCCAATCACTCAAAAAAAAAAAAAAAAAAAAAAAAAAATATATATATATATATATAAATTCAGAAACCATAAACAAATAAATACAAAAATGAAATTTGAAAATTTAACTTGAAATTTAACACACATGTTTTTCCAAAACTAGATTTGAATACGTTGAAAGGGTTGATCTTTTTAGAAACTCACATTAGAGGGGACCAAAGAGATTGGGTCAGTAGAAATATATGAAAAATAAGCCCAATATGATGCAATGGACCACAGAATGGGCTTTCCATAAGCTGTGAAGGTTGGTCATTTTCAAAAGAAAATACTAGTAATTGACAATTGTCTACATTTCCTAGGTACATCTACAATTTTTTGACTTTAAATTTTCATCTAAATTAAAATTAGGAAAAGTGAGATAATATTTCCATTCCCGTAGTATATTTTACATTTTCGAATATAAAAAAAGAAGTAAAAACTCTATTGTCAACCCTCCCATTTATCTAAGGGATATCTAACCACCAATATTTTATTTTAACTTTTTAATTATTTTTTCTCTTGTGTACCCGCAAATATCTACTTCCATCAATTATTTCAATCAAATAAATAATATTTATATCCCTTCAACACTCAATCTCAGCTATTGATATTTTTATAATCAATTTATTCGTTTTGTAGCTTATTGTATCCCACATTTGCCACATTCTTTAGACGTAGATCGATTTCACTCCCACTCCAGTTTCGATCGTGTTTTGTTGTTTGTAGATTGAGGATACAATTGTGCACCCAAGATATTTCACGAGTCTTGTTATATCTCACTTTCAGTGAGTCAAGGTATTTACAGGTTTTTGTTTGATTTTCATCGATTTCTCTGTCAATGGAAGCGACACCGATTACAATTTCTTTTAACGAGATTTGGGATGACGCGAATGTATATTTAAATCACAACACAATATGTGTTGACATCGTCCAGTATCCATAATATCCCAAAATTTATCCACCTTCACTGCTTATCTCTAATTGGATGGAAGTCCAAGAGTGTCTAGCCTTTTTATTTACAAATATGGGGCCGGCAAAGCGAATGGTATACTGATAACAGAAGATAGAGACGTGCAGTGGATGTTTAATGAGTTTGCGAACGTTGTGTACACCGATTGATGCATTTTGGTTGAAATCATGACAGTATGTATTAGTACATATGAGTATATAACTAGAAACATGAGATGCAAAAACACGAACAATATATGTAAATAAACCGACGCAGTAGCATACACCTACAACACTAGAGAATTGTGATTACATGCATTCTACTTATCGCCCAAGCTTGTTAGTTATTTCACTCATCCATCATCAGTATGCAAGAGATGCTTTGTAGGTGAATTCATTTTATATTTTTATATTTGTTACTTGTTTGTTTCAATATTAAAGTATTCATTCACATGGACCTGAAATGTATATTGTTATTGAGATTAAACATTCATCTCAAATCTTTCCAAATAAAATTCAAATACTTAATCACATGCTTCTTTTTTATCTTTTAAAAATAAATTTAAAATTTCCATGTTTGATTAAAGATGTATTTAAGAATGCTTGCCAATTTAAAATATTAATATTTTTTTCCAAGGTTGTTAGAGGAAAAAATGGATTTTTATTTATTTTTAATTACAAAACAAAAATTAAGTAGAGGGGTATGATGTCTATTCCATATTTACAAATTAATAATTAATTTTTCAGATTTTATAAAAGATATTTATTTAAAGTTAAAGATATTGTAGACATTCCCTTAATATTTATCATAAATCTAGACATTTCCCTAGTTATCCATTTTTAAAAACATTTTTTTAATGAGAAATTTATAAGGCAAATCTAAAAAATAATTATACCTATCATTACTCTAAAAAAATGACAATGGTAGTCTTTGTTATTAATGAGTATTCTTAGATACTTTCTTATAATAATAATAATATTAATGAATATTTATAATACAGAATATTTGTATTAATGAGTATTTAATAATACGATATTAAAACGTATTAATAATCGTAAATGCAAATACTTTAGAATTTGTATAATTATTTTGTGAAAAGACACCATTTAATAAATTTAATAAATTTTATAATTTTTTTATTTAATTGTTTAAAGATAGCTAACCTGTGCAATAAAAATGTTACAAAAATATAGTTTCACTGACATAATTTATAACTTAGCGAATTCAAATCTTCCTACTTATAGATATGGTTAAATTCGAAAAAAAAAACATGAGCATTGGAAGTAAAGGTGTTCATCAATTGGTCGGCGACGCGGAAGTCTGACGTTAAATCGATCGGTTAATTCATTTGATTTTTTTTATTAAAAAATATGTTTATCATATAATTTTTGAATGAAATTTTATGAAGTAATTTTAAAAAAAATAGACATACCGAATACTTTTTTGAAAATATATTTAAATTCAAATTAATTTTACAATAATTAAATAAGAATTTTAATTTCATTATATGAAAATTATTAAATATTACATAAGTATTTTTTTTAACCCATTGACTTAACTGAATAATGTTTGGTTAAATATTTTTTTAACTGACAATTATAGACATATACTTAAAAATTGATAGCCTTTTATTCGATCGGTTTTTGTTGACGGGTTCGGTTTTTGAAGAAAGGATTGAACACCACTAATTGGAAACTAATTACATGGTATATATTTTCTTATAGTTGGTTTTTTACATCATTATGCTCAAGTCATAAGAATAAAGTTAAAATGAATAAGAAAAAGGTAATAAATGTAGCGGAAAATATTATTATTAAAAAATCATACCCCTAAAACCCTACTTTTAAATATTGAATTACTAAAAAAACCCCTACATCATGCTGTCAAAAAATAAAAACAAAAATAAACCCTACATCATCGACTGTGTCAATGTATGCAATAAGCAATGTTAATGATACGTCGTGCACTACCTTTTTTGTCGTTGTTAATTTTATTATTTCGTTGAACTTAGAAAAAAATTATTTCCTTTTTTCTTCTTTTTATTCGGGTATTATTTTAATTTAAAACGTTGTCATCTTACGAAAACAAAGTGTCATTATTATATGGATAGGAATGCCAAGTCATTTCATACGTATTATTATCCATTAAACAACTGTCCACGTCGTACCTTCAAAATATGTATATAT
>JBBMKA010082355.1:0-14213 GCA_037833695.1 Sechiopsis laciniata | reverse complement strand
CAAAAGAATCATTCTACCACCACTATGACTCTTTTCCATATTTAACACAAGGCCTCTAATTAAACTTAACCACGGAGATCTGATACCACTTGTTGGGAATAAACACTATTCTAATACGATCAATTATTCCCTCTCTTGTGTTCTTAATGAAAAAGCAACAAGCATATATATATGGTAGATAAATCAAGCACAATACACAAGGATTTTTAATGTGGAAAAACCTCCTCAAGGCGAGGAGTAAAAAAATCACTGACCGAAGTCAAATCTCCACTATAATCGATAATGGGCAATAACAGGTTCTCCCTAGTTACAACTAGAGGTATACAACATATAGCAACTCAAGATAAACAATTTTGACAACAAACAACACTAAACAAGGAGAAATAAATAGAAAGAACTCACAAGATTGTGGAACCGAATTACCACTAGAATCTAGATGTAGAAGCCTCTGATACACGTTCCCACCGTTCAGATTGAAGACCCTCGTGTCAAGCACACGCTGTCCAAATTTCAACTCGATCCGACGGTGTAATTGCTCGAAAACACCAAAATATTGAAATTGGCCGAAACCTCTTTTTTTCTTTATTTACTTTCTCTCTAGCTGCTGTTTCTCTCTCTCTGGCTACTGATTTTCCAGAATTTTTGTGTGTTAAATGAACCAAAGTGAAAAAAGTCACTTTAAAACACTTAGCCCTAATGGACATTATTTGATGAGCCTCACAAGAGTGAATAAAACCCAACATTTCAATCATAATTAAACTTAATTCAGTCAAGTAAAATAATAACGTTCTTAAAATTAGTATGTGACCTTAACATAAATATTGCAAAATATGTTGGAAAATAAAATTGAAAATACAAGGTAGAAAGTGATACATCATTAGTAATTGTATCAAGAATGCCAAATATAATACTTTACTAATAATTTTTGTAAAAAGAAAACAAATGGTTATATTTGTAATTTTGAGGTAAATGTTTAAGGAATGCGTCAACGGTGGCGGTCAATTTCATTGAATGAGAGAGTGAAGTTTGGTTTATTATATAAAGAGAAAAGAAATACAAAAGTTTTATTTAACAAATTAATTTAGCGTTGCCTTTGAAATGGGCTCTGATCTTATTAGGTGTCTGTTTCTTTTGGCGATGAGCTTCCACTGCGGCCGCCTTCACGCCGACCAAGCTCCAATAGGTAACAAATATCTCAACTTTATATCAACAACATTTTTTCTTTTGAAACATAAATATATAAACTCTTAAAATGTGTTCGTATTGGATTATTTATTTTATATATAAACTCTTTTCAAACTAAAAAAAATAAATTGATCTTGTTGGACTTATTCACAATTGTCCCACGTTAAAAAAGTAAAGATTAATTATTCAACATGTTTAAAAGAGAAATGAGTTACCTTCTTTATTGTCAATTGATTTTGAGGGGAGCAACGCATATCTTTTATAAACATGTTGAAGAATCCCCACATGTTGAAGAATCCCCAATTTACTATAACATTTGAATACAAGAAAATTTGTAGAAAATTAAATTTTAGGTAGGTAGCTCTCATGGATTCAACCCATCATCTCTTAAGCATCCAAAAGTCCTTTTGCCACTGGATCATTATAATAGTTAATTATAGTTGTATAATATTAAATTGAGGTTAAATGTTTTTGTGGACAGAACTGAGATATTATAAAATTTTAACTAGTTTCAATGTTTCAACCGGACTAAGAATCAAATTAATATGAGAATAAAAAAAAAATTAATTTCAAACTTAGAAACTAAATAAAAATTTCTCTCAAAATTTTTTGACTAAAAATGGTAATTTATATAGATGGGTTCTTTTTTTAAACTTATTATTAAGAGGGATTCCCTTTAGAGATGTCCACCGAGCATGGCTAGGGATGACTTCCCCGTCCTCGTTCCTGTCACTTAACCTGATTCTCGTCCTCGGAAAATCTCCATTTTTTCTCGGGGATTGGCGCGGGGATTCCCCTCGGGGCACCGACGGGGATCTGATTCCCTGCAGAAATTTTTCTATTTTTTCTATATTTTTTGGATGATACTTTTAAATAATTAGATTCCCTAAGAAGATTACAGTGTTGGACTTGTTTCAACAAAGGCATCAATACTCATGAGACTTTATACAAAGAAGGTTGACAAATCATTGCTTGAATCCTAGTTGGTGTGTTTTATGTAAAAATAGCATTGAAACCTTAGACTATATCATGTTCCATTGTAGCTTCTCCCATCTGTTTTGGTTGAAGTTCCCATCTTATTTTCTTCCTAGCAATAACAACTTGGTGGAGGAGCTTATCAAGAAAAAGATTAACATTATCATATCTGCACAGAAGAGGGTGATTCAAACTAATATGGTGGTTGCTTTACTTTGGATCATTTGGTGGGAAAGAAATTCCAGGACCTTCTCTCACCAGTACAAAGACAAGAGCTTTATTTCCTAACTTTCACTTCCTTTCTTTCTAAACTTTCTATTCTTGTTCTCACATTTTTCTCTACAATTCACAATGAAGGAACACTCTATTTATAGTCTATTACAAACTTGGTCTCCAAGTTCTTTCCATAAGTTTTTCCCACTAATTGCTAAATCTACTAATTCCTTAATTAGTTTCCTAAATTGGCAACCCATTAATTCCTTAATTTTCTACCAAATAATTCCTTCATAAACAATTACATTAAAGTTTATTCCAACAAAACTCCTCCATAAACTTAAATGCTTTTGCCATTTGCCATGCCAATCATCTTCTTGAATTTCTCGAACAATACTTTTGGCAATGGCTTTGTGAAAATATCCGTAACTTGATCTTCACTTGCTACATGCTTCAACTCCACATTTCCTTCCTTCACATGATCTCAGATAAAATGAAAACGAACATCAATATGTTTACTTCTTTTATGATTCACTGGATTCTTTGCTAACTCAATTGCTGATCTTTTGTCTACTCGAATTACTGTCGCACCATGTTGCTTTAACTCCAACTTGCTTAACAAATTTTTCACCCATATTGCATGACAAACGCACCATGAAGCTGCAACATATTCAGCTTTGCATGTCGTAAGCGTCACAATCGGTTACTTCTTTGACTGCCAAGTAAAAGCTATGTTGCCCATAAAGAATGCCTATCCCGCTGTACTCTTCCGATCGTCTATGTCTCCACACCAATCACTGTCGGAGTAACCAATCAACTTGTAATTTTCCGCTTTTGAATAAAAAACATCCCACGTGACACTGTTCCTTAGATGTATCGCAAAATCCGCTTCAACGCCTTCCAATGCGTATAAACTGGCTCCTCCATGAACCAACTTATAATGCCAACACTCAATGCGATGTCTGGCCTTGTGCATGTAAGATAGTGAAGGCTTCTCACCAAACTTTGATATTTGCTTGCATCTACACGTTCTCCTCCATTAAATTTTGAAAGTCATACCTGGTTCCATTGGTGTTGCAACTGGATTACAATTTTCCATCTTGAACTTCTTCAATATCTCTTTTGCATACTGCTCTTGCGATACACAGATTCCCATCTCTTCTTGTTTAACCTCCAATCTGAGGAAATACCTCAGCAGGCCCAAATCTGTCATCTCAAACTCTCGCATCATCGTGCTCTTAAACTCTTCTATCATCGCATTACTATTGCCCATAAATATCAGATCATCAACATAAAGAGCAACAAATATCACATTACATCCACTCTGCTTTGTGTAAAGCGCATGCTCGTAAGGACATTGCTTGTATCCGTTATCCTTGAAATACGTATCAATGTGAGTATTCCACGCTCGCGATGCTTGCTTCAACCCGTAAAGTACTTTCTTCAATTTTAGCACCTTCTTCTCTTCTCCAATTTTCACATATATAAGTGGATGCTCAATGTACACTTCCTCTTCAAGCACACCGTTCAAAAATTCCATCTTGACATCTATTTGATAAATCGGCCATTTAAATTGTGCCGCTTGCGAAATGAGCAATCTGATTGTCCCAATTCTAGCAACTAGAGCAAAAAATTCATCATAGTCTAAACCGCTTTTTACTTGTATCCCTTCGCAACAAGCCTCGCCTTGTATCGCTCTATCTTTCCTTGCGCATTCATTTTCTTCTTGAATACCCACTTCACACCAATCGGCTGACTTGCATTCGGTAATTCTGTCAGCTTCCATGTATCATTACGCTCAATCGCATTGATCTCATTATCCATTGCGGTTTGTCACTTCTCATCTCGCACTGCTTCCTCAAAACTAATACTTTTTGCATCTGCCAAAAGATATACAAGATGCACCTCATTTGTCGCATCGTACAATTCTTGAAACTCCGCATCCTGGGTTGTTGTGGTTCTTCTTCTTCTTCAATTGTTTCAGACTCTTTTAGCATACTTGTTGATGCAACGATTGATGATTCTCCAACTTCAATGCTGAGTTCCATCGAATTGTTCCAGTCCCATTAACTTTCTTCAATTACTCACCATCACTTTCTTGCTTATTGGGTCAAACAGCTTGTACCCTTATAGCCAATAAGATCAGCATGAAAATAGGACGAGCAAACATCATATGTCCTTGTAACCTGCTCCTTTCCAGAGTACATAAATTCCATATATGTCATTAGTTATTTCACCGTAGTGCAATGACTTACCAGATCCACGATCTCATCATTCATCGAGTTCGTAATCTGGTTATACAAGCGCGCATCAATCCGATCTCACTTCTTTTTTTCAACCTCTTCTTTAGGCGGATCCCCATCAATGTGTCCTTCTAATTCATTACTCAACAAGTGATTGTGAATCGTCCGATTCCAATTAAGATAATTTGTGCCATTCAACTTACGTTTTGCGATTTCCATCGAATAAGAAATAACACTTGTTTGCTTATTCTCATCCATATGTCACCAACTTAAACAGGAAAAAAAAAAAGTAACTTGAATAGACAGATCTGAAAAACAGCAGAAATATTTCCAGAATAGTCCTTAACGGTCAAATTTGAGAGAAATCGATGTCGAAAAACTAAAAAACTAGTTCACAGCCTCGTAGATCACCCTTTTGCGAGAAAATCCCACTAGAATTCGTGAGCAAATAAGCATGAACGTGCCCGAACTCATCCAAACACCTTGACTGCCGCAAACAGTACACCCTAGAACAAAACTTTAGATCTAAAACAAACGACAATCTGAAACCAAAAAAACATTATATAGATGTGTAGAGAATGAAGTCACGATCAAAACCCATACAAGAACGCTCCGATCGGAGGTTGCACGCGCTGACACGCACAATTTTTCCTTGCGGTGACAGAAAAACAAGCGGCTGCGCGTTGTCTGACTTCCGGCGGCTCGTGCGGCTAGCTTCGATCCCCGATGGTGATTATTTTTAATGGCCTTTGAATATCATCTCGAGATCTTTCCAACGATATATTGTGTGTCGAAAAAAGAAATAAAAAAGCTAATGAAATTCATGTTTTTGGACGAGCGCGCAGTACTATCTAGAAAACTGCTATTTCCAAAAATTAGAAAAAAAAGTCTATTTTCTCATGAAGGCACCCAAAACTACAAACCCTAATCCCAATCTTATAAAAAAAACCTAGGTATGGCTCTGATACCATGTAATCGAGAGCGTTAGACGGAAGAGTCGTTCCTTTATTCAATGAAAGACAATACCTTTATAAGAGTTACAACGGGCCTGACGGGCCTAGATCTAATAAAGCAATAAAGTATACAAATATACATATACATTTAATCTCTAACACTATTTATAGCCTATTACAAAGTTGGTCTCCAAGTTCTTTCCATAAGTATTTCCCACTAATTGCTAAATTTATTAATTCCTTAATTAGTCTCCTAAATTGATAACCCATTAATTCCTTAGTTTTTTACCCAATAATTCCTTAATTAACAATTACATTAAAGTTTATTCCAACAAATCTAACTTATGGGGTAAATAAAAAAAAAATTATTTTTTTAAAAAAAGAGTAAACGGGGCAGGTGCGTTCTGTAGGATCGAAAGGCAACATTAGAGGGGGGTGAATAGGGTTCGCCAACTTTTTAGTTATTTAAAAATAAACTTTTAAGATCTAAACTTTGTTAAACTAAAATCACCCAACAATAAAATATTAATACGCAAGAAATTGAAATAGCAGAAAGTAAAAGTTAAGGGAAGAGAGAAAGACACCGAATTTTATAGTGGTTTGGAAATTCTACTCCACTTCCTAAGGACCTCCTTGAGTATTTTACTATATGATTCTCTGGCGGGTGAGAACCAAACCTACATGATCCTCTTTTTCATAGGCTAAAGAGAAACTCTAATCCTTTTACCGAGTTCAGGATTAAACTACTCCAACCTTCTTTTTCTTAGGCTAAAGAGAAACTCAAATCCTTTTCACTGGTTCAGGATTAAACCAATTGCATTTTCTCACAACCCAAGGTGTACCCACACCTTAATACAAATTCCAAATAAAAAATAAAAAGAACTCTCACAAAGTACCTCTCGTAGGCAAAGTACGCAAGTTAGACGTTGAAAGCTTCTTCACAAATTTTGCAATGCGCCGATTCAAGAATGTGTGAAGCAAACTGACACTTTTTTTAAGCTTTGAGAATGATAATGTTGCTGTAAAAATTTAGTTCTTGAAGCAATATATTTAATGGAGAGAAGATGAAATGTGTCTGTTGGATTTAGGGCAAAATGATCGACGGATGAGATTTGATGAAAATATGATGAAATGGTGGCCATTGGATTTAGGACAATGGTATTATATGGCTAGGATTAAATGAAGATAAGATGGGAAGAGTTTTGGTTCAAAAGGAAACAATTTAAAAATGATAATCCCGTTTTTTTTCATAGACGATTTTTCTTCAAATCTTCATTTGTCTATATCTTCTTCATTTTAACTCCGATTTGCACGATCCAAAATGCGTTGGAATTGCCTCTCCAAGCTCTACATAATAAACACTTAAAAACTCCAAAAATATCAGTACACAAAATTCAAGTTTGTTATCATAAAAACATTAATTAATTAATTAATTATAATTAATTAATTTGAGATAATTAACCAAAAAGCCAACATGTTCCTCGCCTCGTTAGGGAGGAATCTGTCATTATGGGTAAAATGGACATCTCTAGTTCTCTTTCAAACATTTTGTTGAAATGAGCTCACTTTTTTATATGCAACATATCCATAAAATGACTCCCTCAATGAAAATCTTCCGAAATCTTAAAAAATTCATATATAAGAGGATGTTAGAAGTTTTCTTAGATGCTTCATGTATGTCCATCTAAAGATATATTTCCATCTTAAGTTTTTTTATTTTTTTTAGAATACAATAATTGGGTGGGAGGAGAATTGAATGCATGAACTCATGAGCCATAGATGTAATTTGCATCTTAAGTTACACCAAAATAAATACGATAATTCAAATATTTTTTTAAATCAACGATATATTCGAACTTTTTTCAGGAAGAAATTTTCTACCTCAACATAAACAATAGTCGTATGAAACCAAACATCAAAATTATGTTATCAAATACTTTTTTTTTTTTTTTTGAGAAATTACAAATACTTGTTAAACATCAAATGAGCATCTTACGGAAAAAAAACAAAAATACAAAAATAAAACAAAACAAAATGTTGTATAAAATATTTCGTTATATTATTTTTCTTTCTTCTCTTTTGAGTACAAGACTATGTAGGTATAAAAGACTCAAGATCAAAGTTTACTTTTTACTGGAGTACTCCAATTTTAAATTTCAAGGTAAAAATGACATTTATTTTGGTAATAATCAATATTTTATACAACATTTTGAACAAAACCCTCCATGTTCATAATTGAGAGGCGAAAAGCTTGTTGAATACTTTTGGTTCTCCACCTGTTCGGATAGAGAGTTGAGAACTGGTGATCGAAAAAATATAGCAATAAGGGTGCGTTTGTTTGTTTGTTTTTTTTTATTTTTTGTAGAAAAGAGTGGAGTAGAAAAATGTGATTAATAGTAGTTTGGAGTGATTAACTACTCGTTTGAGGATTGAGGTTAATAATAGTAGAGTAATCAACTACTTGTTTGAGAATTGAGGTTAATAGTGGATGATATAATTTTTAGAATTGATGTTAGTAGTGGTTGAATGATAAATTTGATGTGAAATTTGATAGGATTGAATAGAGAGTTTGATGAATGGTTAAAGAGAGTTAAGAAGTAATTATTTACTATTAAATACAAACGAGTGTTTTTGAGAGGAGCCACTCCTCTTCTCCAAAAAAAAACCAACATACCCTGAAAAAGTACAACAATAACTTACTTTTAAGACTTGGAATGGGTGTCCATACCTTGACTTTGGATTTTGTGCTCTTAAAGCACTCTTTAAATGATGAAATAATCTTGGAAGAAAACAACAATCCAATAAGAAAAAAATCTTAACTAGAGTGATCCAGATATCAAAAAGTCTTAAAAGGATCAAATTCAGTCTCATGACAATAGTCAAGTTTATACATCCAATAATATATATATATAAACTAAGACGACAAGAAATTCTAGTACTGAAGTGTGTTTTTCTAGGACAACAAATATATTGGGAATAGGAGAATTAAACTTATTATCTCTTAATCATAAGAACTAGTGTTGATTGAGTTTTTTTTTGTTCATTTGGTTGAAATGAGTGTAACTCAATATATTTGATATGTATTATCGTCTCAAAAGATAGCATGTTCGTAATTTTATGTTAACTATCCAAAAAAATGGTACATGTAATGTGTAGAGTTTTTAAAAAACCTTGTGCATCACATATGTGACTATCATCAAATTAAAGTTTGTTAAAATTTAATATTAGAGGTATTTATTATTATTTTAATTATAGTACCCTTTATCATCTTTTCACATGTACACAACTAGGACAACTCTGTATATTTGTATATAAATACGTTTCTAATTCTAATTAATAGTATTATAAGAAAGTATTATTAATACTAACGACTATAATTGCTATTTTTTTTAAATGACTATATTTGTAATTATTTTCTATATTTGACAAATCTCGCAAGTTTTCCTTTTTTTTATTCATTTTGTTGAAATGAGTTTAACTCAATAAATTTGACATGTATTCTCAATTCAAAAGATGGCATGTTACTCTACAATTTTCTCAACTTTATTTTGAAATAACTTTTTTGTTAATGAATAAAAGGTTTCATCAACATTGACTGTGGTGCACCTAAAGATACATTTAACAGATATAAGGGGTGGTTGCTTTATAAATCAGACAAAGATATGATAACATCCGGAATCAGCAAACAATTACCATTAGATTCAGAGTTCCGTGAACTTTTCCAACCACAATACTTAACCTTGAGAAGCTTTCCAAATGACATAAGAAACTGCTATCATCTAAAACTAGATCTACAAGGAGCATGTCAAAATTGCAGTAAAAGATATCTCATCCGAGCTTATTTTGTGTATGGCAATTATGACGGCCTCAACATTGTACCCACTTTTGACCTATATGTCTGTGTCAACTTATGGAAGACTGCAGAGTTCAATTTAACCTATTGGGAGATTGTTACTCACCTTGACCCTTCTATAGATTACATGGACGTGTGTTTTGTTAATACAAACAATGGAGTGCCTTACATTTCCTCGTTGGAATTACGACCCTTCAACATCTCTCTTTATGGAATCGATCCTACTCACACTCAGAATGTCATAGTCTCCATTCGACGCAACTTTGGAAGCAGTAAACAAATAATGTAATAAATTCCTGAATTGTCTAAATTGCACGTTTATTTTCAAAAAATTTCACAACACATAATATTATGTGTATGCAGGTACCCTGAAGATGTTTACGATCGCCAATGGGATGGTTTTGATTGTGATTATTTTGATTATAATACAAGTTTACTGTGGACAAATGCATCCATTAGTGAGAGTAATGAGGATGACAATCCATACAAGTTGCCGCGGTCCATGTTGCAAACGGCATGTCAAGCCCCCAATTCTAGCTTCCCATTGGAGTCATATTGGACGCCATCTAACAAAGGGACTTCTCAATATTACTTTTGCTTTCATTTTGCAGAGATTGAGAAGCATAAGCCCGGTCAATTTCGAGAGATGAGAATCGTCTTGAACGATGTTGATGTCATCACAAACTCCATTCAATTACTCCAATATCTTAAACCATACACCCTTTGCTCCCAAGGTTACCAATTGTTAACCAATAGAAATATAAAACTATCCATTTATGCAACCTCTTCCTCTACCCTACCTCCCATTCTTAATGGCCTCGAGGTTTTTTATACCACCGACACTCCAAATCTGCTCACCTTTTCTCAAGATGGTAAGTTTCTTCTCTTTTTGAGTTATGGTAAATTTAAGGGTAAAATTATAAGTTTAGTTCCTATGATTCAAAGAAAGTTGAAGTTTAGTTCCCACAGTTTCAAAAACTAGAGTTTAGTCTAAATGGTTTGAAGAAAGTTAGAATTTAGTCCATATGATTTGAAGAAAGTTAAAATTTAGTCCCTATGATTTTAAAAATTAGAATGTAGTTCCTAATGTAGTTCCTATAATTTTATAAAACCTAAAATATAGTCTTTATCGTACGTAATCATTAGCATATTAAATACATGAAAGCTCATTATTCATGCATAAATGCATGATATGATTTTTTTATTATTATATTAATCACTTAACTCATAATTTCATCAATGATATATGAATAACTAACTTTAAAGTACTTAATTCGCTAACGATTAGAAACGGCAATGACTATTTTTTAGATTTTATCAAACTACAGGGATTAAATGAAAACTATAGAGGCTAAATTCTAGTTTTTAAAACTATAGAGACTAAATTTTATATTTCTTCAAATCATAGAGACTAAACTCTAACTTTCTCAAATCATAGCGAATAAACTTATATTTTACCCTAAATTTAATTATATGAGCGTATGCTTCTTTGTATTGTATGTACAGTGAATGCAATGAGAGACATTAAACAATATTACAAGCTGAGTAGAAATTGGGAAGGCGATCCCTATCAACCACTTGACTTCTCATGGGAGGGTTTGGATTGCAGCAATAATGCCTACCCTTGGCCCAGAATCATCTCACTGTAACACTTCTATTCACAAATCCCATCTTAACAAATCATTCATTAATTCCAATTTTGATGCAAATCTATTTTGGCACATGCAGTAACTTGAGCAATAGCAACTTGACTGGAGATATCTCATCTTCAATCTCTAATCTCACTGCAATCAACTACTTGTAACTATTTCGTTTCTATTTTCATGCTCTGAAATTTCTATCTCAAATGTCAAAATTTAGCAACAGCAGCAACAACATTATGTGTAATGCATGTATTAATTTGTTTGTTGCATTTCAGAGATCTATCCTACAATGACTTAGAAGGGGTGGAACCAAAATCCTTGGCGCTACTGCCACACCTGCAACTTCTGTAAAATAATCAATAACCTATTATTAATTCAATGATACAGTACATATATACTATTATCAAGAATATATTGTCAAGTAATGTTTTTCTTTCTATAGAAATTTAAGTGGAAATAAGCTCACGGGCATGGTACCTGACGCTCTTCTCCAGAAGTACAAAGATGGAACTTTAGATTTAAGGTAATTATTCATTAACCTCATCTTTTGAAAACTCAAATTAAGCACAACCAAAGACCCTCTCTCATTTTCTTCTCGATTCAGTGTGGAAGGAAATCAAGAACTGTGTTGGTCAGCACCATGCAACCACAAAAAGAAGTTGCCATATCAACACCTGTGGGTTGCAGCATTAATAACCGTTATCTTATGTGGGGTTTCCCTTCTCTTTCTTTATGTCATAAGGAAACGCAAATTAAAGGATTTAGAAGAAACGTATGCTGGTATTGAAGATCAGATTCAAAACTTTTCCATTGCTCCCAGAGTTCAGAAATTTGGATTTAGAGAGCTTATGAAAGCAACAAACAATTTTAACCCCATAAACAAACTAGGAAGAGGTGGGTTCGGAACAGTTTATAAAGGAAACTTGATGAGCAAAGAAGTCGCCATCAAAAGAATCTCGAAGGATTCAAGTCAAGGAAAGCAAGAATTTATTGCGGAAGTTGTAACAATCGGTGGCCTTCATCACAAGAACCTTGTAAGGCTAATAGGTTGGTGCTACCAGAAGAAAGACCTTTTACTTGTATACGAGTACATGCCCAATGGCAGCTTGGACAAGCTCACATACAATGGTGATCCTAATGATAACTTCCTCATTGCACTCAATTGGCAAACTAGGTGCAACATTATATGTGGGATAGCAGAGGCTTTGAATTATCTTCACAATGAGTGCAAGAAAACAATACTCCACAGAGATATAAAACCTTCAAACATATTGTTGGATTCACAATTTGAAGCTAAATTGGGGGATTTTGGATTAGCTCGATCAATTTGTCGAACAGAACAGACCCATCATTCAACTAGAGAGATAGCTGGAACGCGTGGATATATGGCACCAGAAACTTTCCTAACTCGTAGAGCAACGATGGAAACGGACGTGTATGCATTCGGCATTCTAGTATTGGAAGTTGTATGCGGGAGGAAGCCTACGAATCCATCGGGGATTAGCTTCTATGGAGACAACATCACGCATTGGGCATGGGAGTTTCACAAGAGAGGAGAGATCGTTGAAGCTGCCGACGAAAGAATTGGAGGGCAATATGAAAAAGAAGATATTGAGAGAGTTTTGATTCTTGGATTGTCTTGTTGCCATCCAAACCCCCATCAAAGACCCACCATGAAAAGTGCTTTGCAAGTACTTAAGAAGGAAGCAATTATACGGGATCTACCCCGTGAAATACCTTTATTTATGTGGCCGTTGAATGCTTCATCCAGGGACGACACAGACAACGCCCAACAACCCACTAACTCACTCATAGTAACAGAGCTTGTTGGGAGATAAAGAATCAATAGAACATATTGTATATTCAGGTGAAAAGATCCACCCTCATATTCTGAAAAATTATTGTATGAGTTCTTAATCATTTTCATTTTAACCAAGGTTTGGGATTTGAAAGAAATTACGTAGAGGTCCTGATTTTACAAAAACGTAGAGAAATAAGTGAAAGAAATCACCTATATAAAAATGACTAAACAAAAAGGTCCAGACACTATATAATAAATTTGTGAAACTTGAACATAACTCAGGGTCATTTATCATTGTTATGAACTGCAATCACCATGAATGTTTTGCATAGCAGCAAAGAATTTGATTATTCTTATTTCTTTAGAGAATTCAATTGAATTGAAAGAGGGAGGATTACTAAAAATGAATAACAGGACGTACAAATATTCAGAAGTTAGGAGTATTACTCATAACTTTGGAGTGGTTATTGGAGAAGGTGGATTTGGGAAAGTATATTTAGGTACTTTGAAAGACCAAACAATTCACAATCATCGCAATTAGGTTATAAAGAATTTCGAGCAAAGGTGAATGTCATTTCCAATTCATAAACCATCAAATAAAATGTCAAAATGAAAATTACTCACTTTAATGACAAGCACAACTCTTGATGGTTGTTCATCATCGCAACTTGGTTACCCTTCTTGGATACTGTGATGAAGGCAATCACAAGGCACTCATCTATGAATATATGCCTAATGGCAATGTAAAACAATATTTATCCGGTACTGATATTGTATACTTTTTCTCAAGTACCTCTTTCCAAACATGAATATTGCTTACTTTCTCTTTTAGAATCCATTCGAACTACTAGATTTGAATGAATAGATTTAATACCGAATTCTTCTTCTACTATATTTACTAACTAATATTAGCTTATATGTCTTGCATACAGGCGTAAATAGTAGTACTCTTAGTTGGGTGGAAAGACTTCAAATTGCAGTGGATATATCACATGGTTTGTAAAAAAACTAGACATTTGTTATCTAATCTACCACATTTGCTGAAGTTTAATACAAAAATATCTTGTGTATTCATATAAACTACAGGATTTGAGCATCTACACAATCGTTGCAAACCTCCTGTTATCCATAGAGATTTGAAACCTGCCAACATATTATTAGACAAGGCAATGCAAGAAAAAATAACCGATTTTGGATTGTCTAGAACTTTAGCGAGTGAAAATCAATCCAAATTTTTAACTGGTCTTGCTGGTACGCCTGGATATCTTGGTCTTGGGTAAGTAAAATAAAAGGTCTAGTTAACCGATCACATTTTGGTTTCTTATAACTTAAATTGGTTTGATGTGT
>JBBMKA010082344.1:0-14213 GCA_037833695.1 Sechiopsis laciniata | reverse complement strand
ATATATAAATACTTATATATGAATACATATTGCAAGAAGAAAGACCATGTTATTTCTAAATACTACAAATTACAGAATAAGAATTAGAGAACCTCTGCATTTCAAAAGGAAAAGCAACCTGAAAGCTTCGATCAGATTGGTGTTGTGAAGACGTTGAAAGTGATGGTGATCTCTTAGTTGCTTCTTATGACAAGTTAAAATCTGATGATTGGATTCTTGATTCAAGATGTTCATTTCATATATGTCCTAATAGGGACTAGTTTTCAACATATGATTCAGTGTCATAAGTATAGTATTGGTGGCAATATTCTAAACCCTAAACCCTATTTAAAGCTTATCTTTATTCATGATATTTATTTATGCTTGCTGCCATGCATGAAGGTGTAGAAACTGCTACATCATTCAGAACTGTAGAACCTTGTAATGCATAAAGATTGGCAGAATGTTTCTGTCCTCTCATAGCTGTCAAGCTACCTTTACTTCAAAGCTCCACCTTCACCAGTGAACTTGTACCCTTTTTAAAGTAAGAGTACTTAAAGATATTAAATTTCTCTTCAAACTAGGAATGTGTCTCACATCAGAAAGTATTTTGACAACTCCATCAAATATCTTGATTCTGATTGTTTCATAGATAGGCTGGAATTAACAAGGAGATTTCCATTCAACTTGATCTTCAACCTTATGAGGATTTGGAAATAATGGTGCTTATAGCAATAAAGATTGAGAAGCATCTCCAAATGAAGTCTACAAAGTACACTAAACTTATACAAAACTCAAATGTTCATTGATCTTTGGAAACAGTTAGTTTGTGTACTAAAACTAATCCTATTGTTGAGAAACAAAGTGGTGACAATCAAAATGAATTACTTCGTAATTTAGTTTCAACACATGCTAATAATAAGCTTAGTAGGAAATTTGATTGCAAAGACTTATTTGTTTGTAGCCCTTCCACTATTGTAGCACCTACTCTTAATGATGTACATGTTGATGTGTGTGAGTTAGGGAAAAATGCAAAAATGGTCAAAACAAAAGCATGTGAATTTATTGAAAAAGAATCTTATGAGATAAAGAAAATTGAGAGAAAAGCCAATGATGTGAGCTTGTGTGAAAGTGCATGTGAGGTTAAATCTATTTCGTTTTCTAAGGAAAATATTTTTAGTCTCTTATATCAAGGAATGTGTTTTCTAATGGGTGAGCTCAAACCATGTCGCTCTAGTCTTTCTTTTGAGTTCATACAGGAGGCAAAAGAACTTATACAACATCTTGAACTAAAGATTCCTTTGAAAGTCAACAAACACAACAAACACAATGCAAACAAATTTATTGGGAGGCAAAACTCGAAATATACATCTAAGTTCATGCATGGCAGCAAGCATAAAGTGTTTAAACCAGGTGATTGGGTTTGGAGACACTTTTGGAAGGATCGATGTTCATTTCACAAGAAACCTAAATGGAATTCAAGAGGCAATTTACCAATGACATCTCATGAGTTCAACTTTGCTCTACAGGGAGAGAATGATGTTTATTACATGTTCAATGCTGTTGATTTTTGCTTATTTGATGTAGGTGATCGTTTTGATTCGAGGACGAATCATCTTGAAGAAGGGGAGAATGATATGAATCCAACAAAGATTCATGAATAAAGACAAGCTTCATAATAGAGTTGTATTAAATGCACCAAACATTATTTATGATGACTGCATTCAAAGTTGAAGTGAAGTTGCATTAAATGAACTCAAGTACATCTCAAAGTCCATTTAATGCAAGTCAAGCATCAATTAATGGAACAACCTTCAAGATACTTCAAATGAAGCTTCATTTACATGTGAATGGTTACAAAACCTAGAAGAATGGTTACAAAACTTTCAATTTTCGGATTTATGGCCATTTACATGTAATTTCAATGCTAAATTTTTCATTTATGTATTTTTAGGTTACTTTTGAATTAGTGGTTATCGTAGTATTTAAAACCTTGAGAGTTACAACATTTAAGTGACAATAGGTTACTTTTTAGCCAAGCTTATGTGTTGTAAAAAAAGGAGAGAAGAATACTTTGAAGTTTCAATGAAACAAAGTCTTTTGAGCCTAAAGGCCATGAACACTTTTTGCATATCTTGTGTTTAGATTTGCAAGTTAGGATCATTCAAGTAGCATTGATCAAAATATTTGTGGAGTGATTCAAATCTTGAGTTTAGAAACAAGTTTTCTCTACTCTTGATATTGATCATCAAGGTAAAAATCCGTTCTATCTTCTTCCTTGGGATGAAACCATCTTGTTTTTGGGTTTTTGGGCTTGAGTTCTAAAGGTCTTGTTCTTCAACAAGGTTATTAGATTCAATTCCCAAGAGTTTCATATCAAATTTAATATCTTTAAGTACTCTTGCTTTAAAAAAGGTACAAGTTTACTAGTGAATGTGGAGCTTTGAAAGTTAGTAAAGGTAGCTTGACAGTTGTGAGAGGACAGAAACATTCTGCCAATCTTTATGCATTACAAGGTTCTACAGTTCTGAATGATGTAGCAGTTTCTACAACTTCATTATCTGATGATGATATTACTCGACTTTGACATATGCATCTTAGGCATATGAGTGAAAATGGATTGGTCGAGTTGAGAAAAACAGGGCTTCTAGATGAACATTAAATTTTTGTTATTGAATTTCTATGAGCATTATGTTTTTGGAAAGCAAAAATGTGACAAATTCTCGAAGGGTATTCATAATACAAAAGGAACACTTGATTATATCACTTTGATCTTTGGGTGTTTTTCCTAAAGCAGAAGAGTGATGTGTTTTCTACGTTTAAAGATTGGAAAACCATGATTGAGAAACAGATAGGACGTTAGATAAAATATCTTCGTACAGATAATGGTTTGAAATTTTGTTTTGGTGAATTCAATTCTTTTTGCAAGACACATGGAATTGTTAGACATTTAACAATTCATCGGCCGGGTGAATCAGACTTTGATAAGTAACGTGCGTTGCATGTTGTCAAATTCAAACTTACCTAAATCATTTTGGGTAGAAGCTGCTGCTTTATCATGTCATATTTTCAATTGTTGATATCCACATATTTCTCTCCAAAAAAAAAAACACCACATGAAGTGTGGTCTGGTAGTCCTGCCAATTATTCAAACTTAAAAATATTCAGTTGTTCTACTTATGCTCACGTGAATGATGGTAAACTTGAACCAAGATCTTTGGTTACAATCCTGGAGTTGGATATAAGTTATGGTGTCCTTAGACTAGAAATGCGATTGTTAGTAGATATGTGATGTCTGATGAATCTTCCATGTTGGGTGGACAGTCTTCAGATAAAATTCAGCAGAGTTCGCATGTGCAGGTAGAGTTTGGGTTAAAGTCATCTTGTAAACCTAATCAAGATGATGCTTCTACTTCTGGTACTTCTTCATTGGGTGCTTCTTCTAAGTTACCTCATAGTGGTGATATGGCTCACCTTTGAAAGCACCAACGCAATCTTCTATTGCTAAAAATAGGCCAAAAAGAAAAATTAGACCTCCACAAAGATATGCAGAAGCTGATTTAGTAGCTTATGCTTTAAGTATTGATGAAAACATTTATTCTAGTAAGGAACCTTCTATATTTACAAAGACTATAAATTGTAACAACTTTGATAAGTGGATAATTGCAATGTAAGAAGAAATTGAATCTCTACATAAAAATGATACATGGGATCTTGTGAAACTTTCTCAGAATAAGAAAGTCGTTTGTTGCAAATGGATTTTAAAACAAAATGAAGGTGTTCTTGGAGTTTAGAAAGCTAGATATAAAGCAAGGTTAGTTGATAAGTGCTTCAGTCAAATCCCTAGTGTTGATTGTACTGATGTATTTTCTTCTGTTGTGAAACATGGCTTTATTTGTGCGTTGCTTGGCATTGCAGCTATTCATAATCTTGAACTTAAGCAGTTAGATGTAAAAATTGCATTTTTACATGGGAACTTGAAGAAGATATTTATATGCATCAGCCAGAAGGCTTTGTTGTTTCAAGAAAAGAAGACTGTGTATGTTTATTGAAGAAGTCTCTATATGGCCTGAAACAATCACCAAGACAATGGTACAAGAATTTTGATTATTTTATGACTACGCATGATTTCAAGAGAAGTAGTTATGCTAGTTGTGTTTACTTCAAGAAAATTCATGATGGGTCATTTGTGTATCTTCTCTTATATGTTGATGATATGTTCATAATTGCTTAAGATATAAGAGAAATTAGACAAGTCAAGTCAGAGTTCAGTGAAGAATTTGATATGAAAGACTTGGGAGCAGCAAAGAAAATTCTGGGTATGGAAATTGTCCGAGATAGAAAAGCGAGAAAACTTTATTTAAGTCAAAATGGGTATATACATAAAGTTCTGTCCAGATTCAATATGCATCATGCCAAGCCAATTAGTACTTTATTAACCTCGCATTTTAAACTTTCATTTGCTTTGTCTCCACAGTCAGATGGTGAGGTTGATTATATGTCTCGAGCTTCTTATTCTAGTGCAGTTGGTTCTCTAATGTATGCAATGGTTTGTATACGTCTTGATTTATCCTACGTAGTGAGTGCAGTTTTTAGGTATTTGTGCAATCCAGGTGAAGAACATTAGAAATAAGTTCAGTGGATACTGAGATATTTATGAGGTACAGTTGATATTTGTTTGCATTTTGAGAGAGCAAGAGATGGAGTAATCAGTTATGTGGATTCTGATTATGCTGGAGATCTTGATAAAAGAAGATCCTTTATTTGATATGTGTTTACCGTTGGTGGTTCTGCTATTAGTTTACTTTGCATAATACAATTGCTTTATCCACAATAAAAGCTGTGTATATTGTTATTATTGATACTTATAAAGAAGCTATATGGTTGATGGGACTGTTTGGTGAACTTAGTGAAGACTTACAGATTTCTACAGTCTTTTGTGATATTCCGAGTGAT
The DNA here is from genome assembly GCA_037833695.1 of Sechiopsis laciniata. Lineage (NCBI taxonomy): Eukaryota > Viridiplantae > Streptophyta > Magnoliopsida > Cucurbitales > Cucurbitaceae > Sechiopsis > Sechiopsis laciniata. The sequence goes on along the minus strand of JBBMKA010082344.1, from coordinate 9,278 downwards.
ATCTTCCTTACAAAAGATCAGATGCTTCATGAAAAGACAAAGCACATTGATATTTGATACCATTTTAGACGTGAGGTCATTGCTCGAGGTGATATTGTTGTGAGCAAGATTAGTACTAACAACAATCTAGCTGATATGATGACTAAATCTTGTCCACTAAACAAATTCAAGCATTGCTTGAGTTTGGTTGGTATTTTCATTTCTGGACTACTTAAAGTTGGCAAAGATGATTGAAGTTTTTCATTTGGCGTTTGGATCAATTAGCATTAAGGTGGTGATTTGTTGTGCCGCTAATTGAAAACTCCCACATCGACATTTTTTATGGCTTCCCTTTGCTAGGGGTGTTCACATTTCGATTTGGATCGGTTTTGGCCAAAACCAGTAACCAAATCGAACACTTCGGTTCTTACATGTAATAAACTGCACAAAACCGATTTTGTTCGATTTTGGTTAGAGAACCGAACCATTTGGTTTCGATTTGAACTGGTTCAATTTTAAACCGAACATTCCCCATTCTTGTTTCGGCAAGAGCAAGCCAATGAGACTTTCTAACAAAATAAAGATGGTTAATTAAAGAGAAGAAGAAAAGGATAGAAAATAAAGGAAACGAGAAGAAGAAAAAAGAAATTGTCTCTGAACTTTAATGAAATGTCTACCATACATTTTTAAGAAAAGGGAAATAAGTATATTATAAAGACCACGGCCATGGTAGGGTTTGAAGAGAAACAAAGAGAGTGAAGAAAGGAGAAGAAGAAAAAGAAAGATAAAGAGGATAAAGAACCAAAGTGAAAGTAAAAGTGAAAATTTGGGTTTAAAATTCAAGAGAGGAAAATTTTATTTTGAGTATAAAATTCAAGTTGAAACAAATATCGATTGAAAAGAAAGTAAAAGACGAAGATTTGAGTGAAAAATAAAAAATAAAAAATAAAAAATAAAAAATAAAAAAAAAAATTGTGGTTCTTAAAATGGTGGCTTGTGTGATGGGTGCAGCAGGTGCTCCACCCAAATCTTTCTCTAAGTAAAATCATTTTTATGTAGAGGTTGATGTGACATGTCAGGTTTATTAAATGACTTGCATTGGGCTTTGTTTTTGTCTTTTATATAGTGAAATGTACTTACAATTTTATAAAAGCAATTTAAAATATTGTTATCCTTAGTTTTTTTTTCGGCAAGTTCAATGATAAGGATGACAACCCTTCCCGAATCTTCACATTGATATGATATTGTCCACTTTGAGCCTAGACCCTCGTGGCTTTGTTTTTGGGCTTCTCCTAAAAGGCCTCATATCAATGGAGATGGTTGTCATCGCTTATATACCTATGATCTTCCCTTCATCTAACCAATGTGGGATACTTTGTTTGCATCAAAACAATCCTTCCCTCGAACAAAGTTCCACCGAGCCTCTCCGTGGGCTCAACTTCTGATTCGGCACTCGAGGATTCAACTCTCTCCTCGAACAAAGATCGAGCCTCCCCTCAAATAGTCAATCTGTCTAGATACAGATAGACCAGATTTCTGCAACGACTATTTTATTCGATTAACTCCTCTTCTCTTGAGAGTACACCGCTAGTCAATTCGTTTAGTTCACATCCAGACCAAACTCCTCTTCTCCTGAAAGTACACCGCCAATCTGATAGAGTTACCACAAATTTTTATCTCGGAGCCCTAAACGTCTTTGTCTTATACCGGAGCGTTCTACCGACATGGTTATGTTTGGGTCATGGCTTTGATACCAATTGATAAGGATGACAACCCTTCCCGAATCTCCACATTGATATGATATTGTCCACTTTGGGCCTAGACCCTCATGCTTTATTTTTGGGCTTCCCCCAAAAGACCTCATATCAATGGAAATGGTTATCATCACTTATATACCCATGATCTTCCTTTCATCTAACCAATGTGGGATACTTTGTTTGCATCCCAACATTCAATTATTGGGTGTATTGGGATTTTGGTGAGTGCTTGAATGTGCTCTTTTGTAATCTCATATTTGAAACTCTAGTGGAATATTCTTGTCGTCTTCGTCCGTGGATGTAGGCTTCATCCAAACCACGTAAGATTTTTGTGTTATTACTTTTCTCTTTACTCCAATTATTTATATTTGTTATTATCATAATTAGAATCTAGTTTACTTCCGCTACATCGATATCAAGTGGTATATGTTAATGATCAAGTAATTTTTTAACAGAGACAATGATATTTGTTTGGATCTCACAATTGTCTCACATTGGAAAAGTGGGGAGTCCTACAAGCATTTATAAGAGATATGAGTTACTTCCACATTGTCAATTGGTTTTGAGGCAAAATCTCATATTCTCTAATATGGTATCGGAGCCCATAAAGCCCAAATGGGTATTCGGTCCAATAAAATGAAATTGAGATCCAATTCAAGATTGGTAGCCCAAAAGAGGCACCATCTTGAAGGGGCATATTAGAATCTCACAATTGTCCCACATTGGAAAAGTGGAGAGTCCTACGAGTATTTATAAGAGATATGGATTACTCCCCTCATTGTCAATTAGTTTTGAGGTGGAACCTCATATTCTCTAATAATATTAGGGTGAATATTCATAATATACTTTTTTTTTCTTGATTGAGTTTGTCACGAATGTTTGTGAATATGTTTTTATCATTTTTTGGCATTGACGGTTTGAAGATAGTTGGAGGTGGGATAATTGAGGAACAAATAAATTTTTTGTAGAGGTTCGGTTAAGTATCACAAAATTTAAAGACGATGACACTAAATATTATATTTTCTCTCTACTTTTTCTTCAATTTCAGCCTCATTGTATGTTATAACTTCTTGTTCATTGATTTCTTACTTCTTCCATCATAGTAAGAAATAATGTTTGAGCATCAACTTCAAATTTATGATCTTCCAAACCTCTTTCACTCTAACCGATTAGTTCTTGTGAATTTTAACACTTTAACTTGTTTGACTATTTAAGAGAAGAAAAAAACATAGCAATTTTTTCACTTCTTCCTTGCTTGTTAACTTGGCCAAGATCCTTGGTCATTGTTGTTGAGGTGAATATTTTTCTTGTCAGTTAAAGTTTCTCTCTACACTTATTTTTCTTCCTTGCTTCATTTTTATTGGATACTGAGTAATATCTAAATCTAATCTTCTAATAAAACAATAAGATTACTCTATTGGAAAAGACTAACATGGATATCTAAATTTCCTATTTGGAAAAAATGAGATTGCACTTGCGGTTCATGTAATTTATACATAAGTTTCTATGTTTTTTATGGTGAAAATATCATTGGTTTTAGTTTGATTTGAATGTATATATAAGTGTGTGTGTGTATATGTGTATGTTTTGTATGCAATGTGATCTAGTTCTCTTCTCGAAGCATTTTTCCCACTTTTGTATGTTTTATTATATCCTATGGCTAAAAACTACTCAAAGGATTATAAATATGTTTATATATTGTAGTATATTATAACAACCCAAATTCCTAAAATACTTTAATGGAGTGTTACGGGTGCATGCATTTTAAAATCCATAAAATCGATTTAATAATCACATGCAATTTCCAACGAAAACTCGTAAAATCATGAAACACCACTGATAGTTCGAAAAACATACAAAACATGGTTCGGGACCTCAATAGTTTAAAATGAAATACAGGTCAACAGAGTTTTAAACATAAGCTCGACACGAAGTAAAACAATGCAAAAAAGAAAATAACGACACCGTGTCCATGATCGATGCAGCTCCCAACGTAACCACCTCGGAATGGATCAGTACCTGAAAATGTAAAGGGTGAGTATATCGAAATATATCCAGTAAGAATCCCCACCATGAGGTTAAGCATGCAAACAAAAATAAGTTAAAAGGTACAACAACCGAAGCTAAGTGCCTCGCACATGCGTGCTCGACCCCCAGGCTGGTCACGAGCAAACAATATCAAACGATGGCGTGCAAGCCGTGAGCAAAGATATAGATAAATACCGAGAAATCATCTGACCACTGTCAGGGGAGGACCACGAGTGAGGGAACCACACAGGATCCCTACACCTTGGGTCAGGACACGTCTCATACCGTGTCCACAAAGACATATACAAATTTCTCAGGGTAGCTTGACCTTTGTCAAGGACCCGTCAAACTGCATCTACGGAGACATACACGAATGTCTCAGGGTAGCCTAACCTATGTCGGGGACCCGCCACGCTGTGCTCGTGGAGTCATACACAAATGTCTCAGGGTAGCCTAGCCTATGTCAAGGACCCACCACGCTTCCACTGCGCAACTCTGAAAGCTTATCAATAGAGACATACCAGAATGCCTCGAGGATAGCCTGACCTACATCGGGGACCTGCCACGCTCCCGCTGTGCAACTCTGATAGTGTATCCGCAAGGCATACACCAATACCAAAAAGACACTCAACCCTGTCGGGGAGGACCACGAGTGAAGGAACCACACAAGATCCCTAAACCTCAGATTGGAACACGTCTCATACCTTCTCCGCAGAGATATACACAAATGTCTCAAGATAGCCTGACCTCTGTCAAGGACCCACCACAAGTGAGGGAAACACACAGGATCTCTAAAACTTGAGTCAAGACAACGACACATAAGTCGTGTCAGCAAGGACATACTCGAATGCCAAGAAAGTCACCTGACCCTGTTAGGGAAAGCCACGAATGAAAGAAACTGCAGGATCCCTAAACCTCGGGCTAGGGGTGCCATCTGCTAACCTTAAGCATGTGGGGACCGACCTGTCTACATACAACATCCCTAAAATGCATGCAGGCTCACCGACAGGCATTCCTTCGTGCCATCATCTGTCCTAGTGGCCTCTTCCAGTAGTGTCAGGGTCAAACAAGGCATGATCGGCTCCCCCTTCCACGTACCGGGATGGAAAAATAAGTGGAACCATGCACGAAGCATATGAGGTTCCCCAAGTATAAAGAAGAGATATAACTAGCACTAGAGTCACATGAGATCTAGCCTCGCAACCGCCCCACCCGAGAGTTGGTGCAACCCTAATGTGCGCTCAACAATCAAGGAACTCGTTGTTTCGCACACAATGTGACAAGTGGATGAGATCTGACCCCTTAGTTGGATGTAAGAGTCAACTCGTAGGTTATTGTAGCCCAATCACATGTCTCGAAGTAAAGAGGATCCATATCCTCACTCGATTCTTAAGGGGCACTAGCGAGTCACATCAATAACATGATATTGATCACGCAACACAAGTTCTAAAAAGGGTGAGCTAGCTGTTCTCTAAGTGGTTAACGCGATAACCGAGCCTAGTCATTCTATCGCCGAACATAAGCAATCCAAACTAGGTATCACGATAACATATCGCTACGAACAAACCCCTAGGTGACAAAACAGAGAAACTGAGTATATAATCATTACAGCACGTATACAGTCAGACATAGATGGAACAGATAACATCGAAACATGCATAATCTCATTCATGAGCTACCTAACACTTTAGGGGCATTTCTGTCACAATCACTACATGCACTACCCTAGGCAAACCAATCATTCGAAAGTTAAAGTAGATAATCAGTTCACCACGTATACCAGCAAAAGGTACGATTCAGGGAATGACAATTCAATAACAAGGGCTCGACGATCAGAGACAAAAAGTAGTTCATGAGATTCATTACTATTCTACATCATCACGAGAAATAGCTAGTTCAACCACATAGATTCCAACCACAACAAACATGAAACAAGTCATAAAGTATTCATTTCCTGTAAAACCCAATGAGCAACAATTCACATGCTTTTCAACCACAAACCCAGTTCATAATGGAACTCCTTACCTTCCCGACATTTTCGACCGAACCACTAATCTAAACCATGAGCCAAACAACGAATCCCGAGAGCACCTAAACATAGGATCAAGGATAGAAATCAACGAAACGAACAAATGAAGTAGAACTAACCAAAACGGAGCTCACCACGGGAACATGGATGCGAAACTGAGCTAGCAGCGCATCGCCATGAAAACTCACAAACTTTACCTCTTTTTCTTTGTCTCGACGCCCTGAACACGAGTCTGGTCTAGGAATCGCGAATGGACCTCTCTAGCTCCACGAAACTACGAAAGAAGAAACGGGTTTCAAAACCCCTCGCCAGAAAACTCCATTAAAACCAACAAACCTTATCTTGTTCTCTTCATCTCGGCTACCTAAGCACGGATCTGGTCTCAGAATCACAAACGGACCTCTCTAGCTCTGCAAAACTACGAAAGAAGAAATGGGTTTCAAAACCCCCTCTTCGGAAAACTCCATTAAAACCAACAACCTTACCTTGTTCTCTTCGTCTTGACGCCCTGTGCATGGATCTGATCTCGAAATCGCAAATGGAGCTCTATAACTCTGCAAAACAACAAAAGAAGAAGAGGGGCTCTTTGGATGGCTAACACGCGTACACAAGGGAAGAGGTGAGATTGGGGATTTGTTTCTTTGGCTGTTGTGCGATGATTCATGGGCAAAACACATTCTTTTACTTTTTGTATTAGTTTTTCTTTCTCTTTTAGTCAACAAACCCTAGAAACTTTAAAAGCACAATAATTAGTAACTATAAATAGTATTTGGTTTTAACAAAACTAAAAAACCATATTTGATAACCACATTTTAATTACACAATGTTTAGGATAACATATTCACTTTAATAATTATTAAAAATACAATTTTAATTTAAATCTACTATTCCACCTCAAATAATTAGGGATGTGTCAAGTTTATAAATTTAGAGAGTTTAAAATAATAAAATATTCAAATAAAGACATAAATATTTTAATTAAAACTAAGATGTCACATATATATTGGCATATACACGTCAAAATATGATTATTTATTCCCTAGCTTTTCGTTTGCTTTCTTTTGAATGTTTTTTACCCACATTTTTTATAAGAACAATTTTTATTTATTTATAGGTTGTTGTCGTAATGTTGTAAGTTCTTAATTGTGGTGTATAATATGCAGGTGAGATGAGATGAGATGAGATGAGATGTTGATAGCAGAAAAACCTTATTTAGAATGCAGGGAGATGAGATAAGATGTCAGAAAAATCTTGTTTGGGGTAGAGGGGGAGGAGATGAGATATTAGGGTATCTGATTTTTTTTTGCTATTCTTATGTTTTTTTTAATAATGAAATTATTCTCAATCTTTATATATTAACATAAGTATGAAAATATAACCACTATCATAAATAAATTATAAGTAATATAAAATCAATATCATATCACTGTTGATCATATTATTGTTCATATTCAAAAGAAACGGAGTTTTAATAATATTATGTACAACTCAATAATCACGAGGTCAATGTTTTGAATCACTCACACTTAAATATTCTTGAATATAAAAGTAATAATGAGCAAAAACTCCACCCAACAAACTTGACTAATTTAAAATATTTGTAAACTTTTATTTTTTATTTCAAGATTTGTTAGACTTAAAAAATAAAATAAAATATTAAAAATAACAAGACTCTATTTATTAAAAAATAATGAATTAAAAAATAAAAATAGCTAGTCATTAATAAATCTTGATAACAATTTTTATTTATAAAAAAAGAAACTAATTTCTTACACTTTTATACATTCACATATTTAGTCAAAGAATTGTCAATAAAATATAATAATTAATATGTAACAATAAAAAAATATTAATAGTTATCTTATTAGTCATTAACGCTTCTAGGGAACATAAACACCCTTAAATTTTGTAATTTGTTATTTTTTTTTGTAGGTAAAAGTGAACTCATTGACATTTTGATAATAATTATTACATGGAAGTAAAAAAATTATAAAAAAAAAAAAGTGCCCCTCAAATTTTGAAATTTATTGTTGTTGTTTTTTTTAATGTAAAATAGATCTCAATCCCTATATTGACTCATACAAGTCTTAAAACTTATAGTTGTTTTTTTGTATATACAAACAAAACTCTCAAAATTATTTAAATTAATTTGCTCCTTTCCAAAAAAAATTATAGATTTCTACTCCTACTATTATTTTAAAGTGTAACTTAGCACGAGAATTCAAAATTTGAATCTCATTTTTATAACAAACAAAATAAATTCAATATTTTAAAATTTATTGAAATAAGTTCATATTTTAAAACTTATTGTAAATTACGAATAAAAATTCAAGGTATATAAACTATTTAAATTTAATGGTTGTTTTAACAAATATTTTTTTAATTATAAACTTATAAATACGATTATTTTTAAACAATTGAAGTTTCATATATATATATATATTAATTTTCAAAATTCAAATTTATTTAAATAAACATTGGATATAATAATAATATAATTATATACTGGTATATTAAAATATTTAAATAATAACATTATAACCCCAAATATATCAAACAGAAAAAAGAAAAAAAGAAAAAAAATAAATAAAATACAAATAAAAAGATAAAATATTAAAGAAAGAGAAGATGAGATGAGATGAGAAACACCTTGGGTGAAACAAGATGTTAGAGCCCAACACCTCATCTCATCTCATCCCAATACAAACACACGATTAAGGATGCTATGCATTCTTTTCAATTGAAGTTAGGGGTGGTATGCATTATTCTCAATTCCCAAAGCACTTCTTTTTCCTTTCAAACCCATATCCATTTTGAAGATAAATTTTTTACCTCGTAATTCTCATAGTTTTGAATGTTGATTTTGGAGTTTAAAACTATATATTGAGAGTTGTATGGTTGGAAAAATGAACCCAACCCATTTTTAGAAGATATTAATGAAATGTGATAAGACATATCAAAATCATACGTATCGATGATATCAGCTTCTACTTGAAATTTCGACATATTAATTGACTGCCTGTGTGAAAAGTGTGATGTGTCATAAATGATATGTCCTTCATGTGGGGTTCATATTGTTGTGTATAACAAGATATGATATTGACCATTTTCAAATATTTTATTTTTTTATTACAAGTTAAAGGGGGAAGATTACAAATTCTTGAAAGAAGGTATAACTGTTCTTAAATAATTGAGAGTTAAATATCGATTTTAGATATCGAACTTGTGACTATGGTATTAAACTGAATTTCTACAAAACAATAAAACTATCAAGCCACCTACCTTTTTCAAATATTTCATAATTGTATGTTTTATCATCAATTTTACACTTATGCGCACTACTCTCTTGTAGCGTTCACATATAAATTATGCCCACTTTCTTTTTGAATCAACTACAATTTTTTTTTTTTTTTGATAAAAGATACTTGATTAAAAAAAAGAGGAGGGGAGCAAAGGAAGCTCAAAGATATTACAAAAAAGCATTC
>JBBMKA010082333.1:0-14214 GCA_037833695.1 Sechiopsis laciniata | reverse complement strand
TTTCTCATGAATATTTGTAAACATTCAGCAAAGCATTAACCAACTTAATATGCATAAATAGTTCTGACCTAAAAGCAAGACACGATCATATTTTTAGTTGAGAAAATAGTTGATTGTGAAAGATCAATATCTGGGAGGGAGACGTAGCCTGAGATGCAGACACGTGGCGACTGGATGAATGATCAGACGGCTGCGAAGTAAGGATGAACAAATGGTTGAGATCAAGTGGGGATGGGGCTGGTGGAAACACGCGTGAAAGGGAGAGAGGGGAAGGAGATAAGGTGGCTGTGCTTGGGATTGAAAAAAAAAAAAAAAACTTCTATTTATATTCTAAAAATAAATTTCCATTTTAAGGTGCCAGTGGTAAGCCTTTAGAAAACCTTAAAAGAATTTCTCAAAAATAATCCATGTGCCTAAATTAATTAAAACATTAGTTTGAATTTATTTATTTCAAATCCAATCCCTATAAGTTGGGGACGATTTAAGCCATAAACTTTAGATGAAACACATTTATAATTTAAAGAAACTAGGGAGTTACAATGTTAATTTAAATCTTTTTAACACAATATTATAAAATAAAATAGGGGTGTTACATGGATTGAACTATGTTTTTATTTGACATGAATAAGCTAAAGTTTAAAACTCATTTATAAATGGGAAATTGTAATGAATGGTCTATTCTAATAAAATAATGATAAATGTAGTCAAATTTGAAAATATTTGCATCCATAATCATAAATACGGTTAAATACTATGTTATTAATACTTATTAATATAGTATTATTTATTATTAATACAATATTATGCATTATTATGTATTATTAAAACAGTATTATATGTTATTAATACAGTATTGTGTATTTTTTTACAGTATTATGTATGATTAATAACATATTATTATTAATACTTGTGACTATGATTGCTATTTTTTTTTAAAAAGTGATGATATTTGTAATTATTTTCTGAATTTGAATAATCTCATAAGTTTTCTTTTATAAATTAAAAAAAAAAATTTAACGAGTTGTGAGATGGGGCCTCCCCTTCTTTATAGGGATAATTTCAGTTCGATTTTTGTCGGTTTTGTACTAAACCGATATATTCAGTTTTCAAAAAATAGATCCGATCCGATATTCAATAAAGTATAAAACTATTAGTTCGGTTTTCAATTGGTTCAATTCGGTTTTGGATCTGATCCAATGTCCAATTTATTTTAATATATCAAAAACAATCTTTCTCATTAAAAAAAATATATATATTTCACATGAATATTTGTAAACATTCAGCAAAGCATTAACCAACTTAATATGCATAAATAGTTCTGATCTAAAAGCAAGACACGAGCATATTTTTGGTTGAGAAAATAGTTGATTGTGAAAGATCAAAATCTGGGTCATATGACAACCTCTATAGCAATATTTCTAGATGAGGGCAAACCAGCAACAAAATCTTCCTCAATGCTAACATTTCTCATCTAAGTCTATTTGTGTTGTATCATAAATATAAAAAAAAAAACACATAAACAACATGTAACAAGAATACATAAATAACAAGTGGCATGATATGTAAAGAAGGATTTCTATACATAAATAACAAGTAACATGTGTAAAGAAGGAAAAAGATCATTGTATAAAGTCATAAAAATCAAGGATTGACCATTTTAAATCCATATAGAAAGCATACATAAATAACAAATAACATATGTAACAAACTCATCTCAAATCATGACCGCATCATGCACATTGCATAATCATAAGGCCCATGACCTGAATACTCATTCTCTAGTCTCAAGCTCACACACAATTGAGTTTGTTTAAGAAAATCTTTAAAAAATTAAGAAAAATTAGTTCAATCTAACATCGTATTCCAGCATTTCTTAAGAAAGTATGCAAATGCTAATCAAATTTTAAAACCAAACCAAGCTTTTGGAACTTGTGGACCCTTTCACTAATTATTTGTATTCCTGTTTTGAGTTGAAGTTAAATGCGGGAAAAGGAACGATTTTTTCATTTTATTTGTCTCAGGTAAATTCTCTCTCAAAGAAACATAATTTTACCGAGCTAACTCTTGCATTCTTACAACAAAATTTGTAAAAACGTATTTTTAGATATTGTTCATTTTCTACGACAAAGCTAAATTGTTGTATCATTCTCTAAAATAAAATTTATTTTCATAGTAGTATCAATAATTCTGGAATAAATTCTATTTGTAGCAGCAAACTTGGAGTTAGATTTTAGAATCAGCAATCACATTTACAAAAAATAGGGTGGCAGAAAATGAGGTAGAGGAAGATTAAGAACAAAATCTTAAAATCAAGAAGTAAACAACGATTACTACCCAGAGAATACATCACTAAGCCTATTTTCTATACTTCGATTCATAAAATGCATCTTCACTCTTCAAAATAACTAAACTAAAATATTAATTTCAAGATTTTTAAAAGAATACCTGATTTTTCAAGATTTCAAGCCAACAATTTTGCACAATTTGCAACCACATAGAAATAATCAATAAGCTCGTTCGAAGGAGGAAAAGTAAGCTCAAGAACCTTGGCAAAGAAAACGCAAATCACGGCGGAAGAGGCAAAATCGCAAAGTGTAAAGAAGCACCGACGATCAACTGAAGAGGCAAAACCATTTAAAAAGTGGGAGAGAAAAGTCGCGAGAAAAAAAGGTGAAGATGAGTCGTTTTGTTCTGAGTTAGTTTTTTTTTTTAAATAGCGTCGATTCTATTTGATTTTTATCGATTTTTCAATAAAAAACTGAATCGTACCGAAAAAATCGATTTTTTACAATCTGAAACCAATTAATCCAATACTCTTCTAAAAAATTGACCCCGATCCATTAGATCGGTTCGGTTCAATCGGTTATTAGTTTTTTTATTTCACCCCTATTTCTTCATGTTGCCTTCTTACACGGTTTCTTTTTCTTTCTCCTTTTTTACTACACTTTTTGATACTCATATTATCCAAAGTACCCCTCTCCTTTCTATTTGTTATTCCCCCAACATTCACTTTTTTTTAGGTGTTGTTTGCTCCATATATATTAGGTGTGGCACTAGGGTAGGACGGTTGTAGGTATTATTCCTATTCTTGACCCTATAGAAACTCTTTAATTTTTTTTCCTTCAATAAATTGATTTTAATCTTATATAATTTTTCAATTTTATAAATTGGTATAAGGTGATATTAATATCAATAAGAACAATAATTTAACTGACATAAATGTATGTTCATGATTTAATTTTAACATGTTATTTATTAATTGTTGTTAAACTAAAAAAAATGTTGGTGTTACTATTAATTGAAGGAGAATGATATTATAGAATTCATATTATACACTAAATTTGATATCATGTTAATTTAATTGTTGAATTCAAAAGTTTAATTGTCAATTTAAACATATAGCTTAAGTATGTTATATTTTGACTAAAAGTCTATAGATTTGATTTTCTTGTCATTGAACCTGGAGAATCTAATTCCAAAAATACATTCTAAAATAAAACCCTAGAAAATCTAAAGTTTAAGGTTTTTTTTAGTAGAAAAGGAGGCCGGTTGAAAAATACTTCTTTTTTTTTTTACAAGAAAAAAAAAATTCTCTTTAATATATTTTTTTTTGACACAATTCTCTTAAATATTTTATTACAATATAATCAAGTATATTTAATAAGATGTCTTGTCATTTTTTGTTACGTTTTTTTTTTTTTTGAGATCATAAAGATGCACATTTCTAATTATTGCCAACCGAACAAACTATAATTATTAACTTACATTTAGGAAATTACACCGTTGTTTGATTTTTTATAGGATAATTGCAACCATTTCAAATAACCACGATCTTCTAAAATATATGAAAAAAAAAAAAAAAAACAAAAAGAAAAGAAATAAAGAAAGAAATAGAAAAAACAAATCCAAAGAGTAGGGTTAATAATGTCAATTAGCAAAGATTTTTTTAATCCACATGCTGACATCACAATCTGTGGACCATTTCATGTAAAAAACAAAAATGCATTAAATAAATACGAGCGGCGACAGCTTAAACCTTCAGGTTCAACTATAAATACACCATTTCTTTCTTCGATTGATAATCCTCCAATTCCGTTCATCTTCACAATTCTCTTTTCTAATTTCTCCGACGAGCCACCAGTCTCCGCCCTAATGTCCGCCGCAATCTTCCGCCTCAGAAACCGCCGGAAAACTACGTTTCGAAAGCGCTGCTTGCGAATGATCAAGCACCAGAAAACCAGATTCTATATCTTTGGCCGTTGCATCTCCATGCTTCTGTGTTGGCACGATCCAGATATTCGTCATTAAACCGCCTAATTCCACCGTCGATCGTTGTTTTTCTCCTCGAAAACGCGACGATCTACGTTTGCGAGAGCCTCCGATCGGAATTGAACTGCGATGCTTGACGGATTGGAGTGGATGAATGCTTGATTGATTAGGTTTGAGGTTGAATCGGAGTTAATTGGAGTGGAGGAATGTTTGATTAGGTTTAAGGTTGAATCGGAGTTACGCTTTGATTTCGCACCAGCGGATCGATTTCTCCTGAATCGGTCAGGGAAAAGACAAATTGAAGGCAAGCAAAACTAAATCGAGTTTTCTCTTACACATACATTTGTTTATTTTCTTCTAATTTTACTTTGATCATAAACTGTTGAAGAATTTCATTCGACGGATACATGTATCTATAAACTGATAAGAAAATTAGGTTTTCTGTTTCTTTTGATCTTGAAATCGTGCTCTGTTTTCTAGAATGATTAATTGAATCTGTATTTTTGAATTTAATTTCATCTAATGGAAATGCATTGATGAGATATAAACCACGAGATTAGTTCTTGTCTTGATGGGTTCGTTAGTAAAATCTAGTGTCTAATTCTGGACTCGGAGGTAAGAATTGTGTAATTGGGAACTTGAAAAGTTTATTGGAAAATTATCTTTTCTTTTTCTTCGTTTTATTGCATGGTTGGCTTCTTTATGGTTTTTAATATGAGATATATGTTTACAGATTGGAAAAGAAAAAGTGATTTCAAATATGGTAGGAACAAGGAGGAATTACAAATATAGAAGACCTAATGAGTTATTGATTAATTATAATCCAATTGAATTTTACCGTCGTGAGTTCGATCATGAACATAGATATTTAATTTTCATTTTATTTAAGAGCAGTATATAATACGGGCATTCTTATTGGTGGTAGAGCTATTGGTTGTTACCGGCGTGTCCATATATATATATATAGTTATAAAAAAAAGAGAAGATAAGATATGGGTATCTTATCTCCTTTAAGGAAATTCAAACCTTGTAGATGGAAGCCATAATTGAATTCCAAGTTGGATATTAGTGCTTTTCAATTTCTTCTCAATTAAGCATCCTAATTAGTAAAATTTAGCATCTTAATTTATATATTTTAGTTTATCAACAATTAGAGAAGAGATAACCTATTAATCACGAATACACAATTATATTGATTGAGTAAGATGCAAATATCTAAATGTTATGTCAGCTCTCATATGTTAAGTGAGTACTCTACATTGAGTTACATCCCCTCATAAGTTGTTTTTTTGATATCCGTGACTGAGGCTAGCTTTCGCGTACCTCAACTAATGTCACGGGATATACTGTCTGACCTACAACATTTAGATGTCAATGAAATCTGTAGAAAATTAATTTCTAGGTAGGTGGCCACTATAGATTGAACTCATCATCTTATGTACTCCAAGATCCTCTTTGACCAATTGAACTATTTCATGATGGTTCCCTCATAAGTTTTATTATTTTATTAGAATAGTTTAAATATTTACATTATTAGAATAGTAGTTGAATTGAAGTTTAAATTCATTTTTTTCCCAAAATTATTTTGTCCCCTGGAAATGATTTCCTCCCCCATTAAACATAGCTGGAAAACTCAGTAAACCAAACGCTGTATCCTTCGTGGATAAAAACATGCAACCTTTATCGGTGTTTGATCTTCAAAAGAAAAATGAGGTTAATTTTTTTTTGAGTCATAGTATGTGAGTGTGGGATCTTAAACCTCTCAATTGAGGTTATATGTTTTATGTCAGCTTGAGCTATTTTAGCTATTTTTATGTTGGCAAAATAGTTCAAATTAAGTGTTGATGCACGAATTGGACTAGTAAGATCATAATGAACTCAACATAGAAAAAAAACGAGTCTACCTGCAAAACAAACAACTTAGCACCATCCACTACTAGAAAAGTTACCTACAATGACACTTTCAATTTTTTTTATTTTGCAAGGGAGGAGTAATAGAGTGTCATTCAAGGAAAAAAAATGTGCTTTTTTGAAGTTTTTTTTTTTTTTTTTAATCTCAATTTCCCCTAAAATATGTAGATAGAAAACCTAATTTCCCTTCCCTTCTCTTCTTCACGTGTTTTCTCAAGGCTCAACACCTCATAAATTTTCTTCCTCTCAAACGAGCAATCCCTCGTAGAAAACCTAACTTCCTTTCCATTTTTTTTTTGTTTCTTCCTTGTGCGTGCGACTCCACCACATCTTCATTCCTTCTTTTTCACAGCGTGCGCAACAGCTAACAGCACCACCCAGTTGCCGTCTCACCCAGTCGCCGACACAAGTCGTGCCTTCGTTTCCTTTCGATGGCGAGTTTCTTCGATTTTGATGAATTTCTTTTGTGTTTTCATGTCTTTTCCCCTAATCTTCATCTAGAAATTGATTTTATTTGTCTCGTATCCAATTTCGTTTCAATTTCAAAAGCTTCCTCCTGATACTTGTATTTCCTTTGCTCAACTGTTCGTGAAAATATGCGCAGTTGAATTATAATGGGTCACGCTGCAAAGTGTTTGTGAAAATGTTACTATTCAATTATGATGTTTGTGTTTATCTTGTGAGTTTTGTAGATAAATAATAGATTAATTTATTTGAAAAGTTTTTATGTATGTTCATAGAAATGTAACTCGTATTATAAATCATAAAACTTATCTTTTTAATTTTTTTGCTTTCTATGCTATAATAAATGGCTCGTGTTTGAACTTCAGGCCAAATGGGGAAGTTGGTCTCTAAAACATAGACTTTCATTTTCACTCCCCTACTAGATTCTTTCTTGAACTAGAAAAAATACTAACTTTATGTTTATGGTAAAATATTGGATGATTTTGGATACCCATCTGTGCTAGAAGACATGGAGATTCAAATCCAGATGGTAAATACTTTTCTTTTTCATTTTTTGTTGCATTTGAATGAGCAAGAATTTGCATATAGTGTTGTTTCCAGGGGATGCATGAAAATTTCTTTGCCATTTTGGTTTGCATCTTTAGTGTTGTTTTTATCTCTGACATATGATTGATTATTATAATTTTTTGTACAAGGATATAGGTATTAGACTTAATAAATCAGTTGTGTAGCTTCGTTTGATAATCATTTGATTTTTTTTATTTTTTTTATTTTGGATTTTGAAATCTAAACTTATTCTTACTCAATTTTTTTTACAAAGTGTCTACTTGGGTAAAGATTTTCTATAATACTAATGCAACTGTTACAACTTCTTCTATCTTCTGAGAAATCTTATTGTGTGTTAGTCTGGTTATTCCTTCTTAGAAGGATGGCGCAGAAGTTCAACAATTCTATTTCTATGTTGCAATTTGAAGTACATTTTAAATTGCAAATTATTACTTACTTGCGTAGTAGTGGATTTAATTGGAATCCTGTAACCGTTTGGTATGTCAGTTGAGATTGTTCTTGCTTCTTATTATTATAAATTCGTTAAGCTACATGATTGGATCATACTTTGCCTTGGTGAAATCTTGGACCGATATTCTGTATTTAAACTGTATGTCAAGGTATGATAGATATTTTTATTTTGACTTGTTGAATTATTATCTCTATTATCAATTGTGTCCATATTACTTGGAAAATTTATCCTAACTCATATGTGAGATATTTCTAAGTTTTCAAAACTCCACTACCATTTTTTCCAACTCCTTTAATTTGTTGTTTCCATGACTATGCCTATTGCAACCTCTCTCTACTTGGTTGTAAATGCACATTGAAAGACCCTCGCTAATAGAGGTAAATAAATTCAAAGCCTATTGCAACCTCTCTCTACTTTGGTCAATAATTCATTGGATTTCTGCTATCTAAAGTTTAGCGCAGTTTAACCTTTTATGAACCACCAAATTTTTTTTATTTACCAATCCTTTTCTTATCTAGGTTTAATGACGATTTAGGCATGCATGATGGTAGATATGCAGCCACCTACTCCTTTGATTGAGTAAAATTGTGAGCAACTATCTTTGTGATTGGGTTATAGTTACTTACCCAAATGTTTACCTAACTTTGAAGCTCTTTTGTTCTTCAGGTATCTTTTCTTACTTTAACATCCTCTTCTCCAAAATGAATTTATACTCAACTTTTGCATGAAGTCAAACTTGAGTGTGATTATGTTTTATAACCTTTGTTAAAGGTTTGATAATTTTGAGATTAGATTTATCAATGATTTGAGATTGTAGCAAGTTTGAAGTTCGTAGAAGAAAAATAAAGGGTAATGAACAAGTCAGAATCCTTAAGTATACTTTGTTATCTCATTAATTGATGTTATATGGTGTAATCTCCATTATTAATTCATTTCTGTTGCTACAAAAATTAAAGCAAAAAAAATATGTTGTCTTATTTTTTGTTATTTGCATTAGATTTTAGGGGCACGAACTTATGTATGTTGCGTGTACAAGAAAGGAAAGAACGAGATTGGGTAAGTTATTGTTATGGTTACTATGTTGGGTAAGTTATTGTCAAAGTTACAATTCTTCTGTATTTAAGGACCAAATCTTCAAAGGTTAGAATTCACATTAACAAATTATATGTATTCTTTCTAACTTCTAGGAATATTTTTTTATTGGTGCATCTTCCTTTTTATGTAGCAAGGCTCGATCGTTGGATTTTTTCTTGCGATGTATGGTTTAATAATATTAATGGATGACATATTTTCATTGAATGTTTGTTTTAGTATTTAGCGGCTTATGTAAGAATTTACTGCTATTGGACTCAAATTCTTAGTTGTTTTGTCATATGGGGCAATGGGTTTACCTATGAACTTAATTTGTGTTATTCGTTTTGTTTTTTTATTATGTATCTTTGCATTTTTAAATGAACGCATGGGAAAAAAAGAGTCTGAGTGAATGAACTTTGTACTACATAATTCATTTCACTGCTTATAAAGGTGGAATTGCATTATGCTTTCCATTATGATAACTGCACATTTTTTTGTTTAAAAAAATATGCAACTTGTCGTCTTGGTCTTTTTAGATTTATGTTATTGACTCTTTAGAAACGCTATTGTAGCAAGGTAATTTTGTGAAGGTGTAAAACTGCATTTGTGTATTATGCTACTTCATTTTGTTGTGTGGCAAAGTTTTATTATTATTATTATTATTTTAATGTGTCCGAGCCACTTACGGCACCTCAGCTGTCATACCCTACAATATTTGGAGGTTAGGAAATCCCTTAAATTATTTTATAGGTAGGTGATTACCATGAATTAAACTCATAAGCTCTTAGATCTTCAAAATTTTCTTTGACCAATAGGCTAACTGATAATAGTTGGGTGGTGTGGAACTATACAACATTGTGACAAAAGAAAATGAGAGAACACAGTTTTATTTATATGATCAATGATATGAATTAGCTTAATTTTGCTCATTTTTCACTAAGTTTATATAAATTGTTCTATACTACTCCAATATATGATGAGGAAGGGAAATTCAGAGAGTAATTAAAATTTAATGTCGGTGTGTTTTCTTATTTTATTCTTATTGAAAGGTATCATTTGTACTTCAAATTTTATCTGATGGAACCTTCCATTATTTCTAGTTCTTCTGAGACAAATCTTCTCATTTCTATTGATGACATTCCCTGTTAACTTAACTCAAAATTGGGATAGCAATAGCAATCCTAATTATTCTTTTGCAATTTTCAATAACCCAAGGATTGATTTTTTTTTTTTTAATTTTAATTTTTTTCCTAAACAAGTTTCTGATTATTATTTTTTTCTTCTAATTGTTTTTTAGGATTTGAGAGCTTATTGCAAACCCCCTTGCCACATATTCAAGATCAAATATGCTGCCAACAATGTCAAGACATACCTATTTTAAATAGATGGTTTTTCTTCAACTACTACTTGAATGCATTTTTTAGATTATATTAAAATAAGTAAAGACCGTTGATGTTGTTTTTTCCTGCTTTATTAAAATCATTAGATCATGTTTTGATTTGCCTTTAGTATATCCAAATATATATTGTGTCTATGTCTCTGCATATCTTTAAATAGCATTAATTTTTTTGTTTTGGCTGCCAATAGAAAGTTGGGATTTTGTGAATTTATTGTTGGGGTACTACCCGTCAAAACTAAATTTTACTAATTTTTTAGTTTTGCCTGCCAATGGCCGATGAAATTTTACCTGTCAAAGCATCCAAACTCAATGGAGCTTTCTTCTCATGGTGCGGTTGGTTCCTTTTATTCTTGTTATTGCAAATATTGAAATGAAAACGAAATGTCAGCACTTTGACTGTTTGGCATCACTACGATTTCTCTGTTTGGTATCACTACTATTATTGATTTAATTTTTTAAAAAAACTTAAAAAATTGCAAACTTATATTATTTTATATCATATAAATGGTAAATTTATTTTCTTGATAAAATTAAATCTACAAAACATTAACAATTTATAAATATTTTTTTTGAAGGCTAAAAATTTATATTTATTTATTAATTCTATATTAAAAAAAATTACAATAATATATCACACATTTTTATTTTTATAAAAAATATTTAAAAGAAATGTTGAAATGAAAGGTTGAATGAGATGTTGGATGAGAGGTTAGATGAGAGGTTAAGATGAGAGGTTTGAATGAGAGGAGAGGATGAAAAGAGGGGTTATTCCCCATT
Source organism: Sechiopsis laciniata (assembly GCA_037833695.1). Classification (NCBI taxonomy): domain Eukaryota; kingdom Viridiplantae; phylum Streptophyta; class Magnoliopsida; order Cucurbitales; family Cucurbitaceae; genus Sechiopsis; species Sechiopsis laciniata. The sequence goes on along the minus strand of JBBMKA010082333.1, from coordinate 3,301 downwards.
CTCCTTCCTCCTCCCAAAACCCATATTTATGTAGCTCAAATTCTTCTAAGCCAGGTATTTCCCTTCTACTTCAACCTAGAGGCTGGCTCCAAATCTTGTATTCATGGTATAACATTCAAGTGGGGTCGAGTCTTTAAAGGCATGTTTGGGCCACCGTTCATGTAAATGGTAGGTTGGATAACCGAATTCATATTTCATCCACCCTATATATTATATTCGATGGTTATCTAAATGTGTCTATTTACAACTTTTTTTTTTTTTTAATGTTCAAAACAATGTGTCCATTTATAACTTTTTTTTGGGTTAAATTTTTTAGGAATATTAGCTATGAATTTTCTTTAAGATTTACACAAACATTCATTTTATTAATACATTCAATAATTCTCTATTAAATAACATATTTATAATGCATTTTTTTTAATAACTTTAGATTATTTGAAATAATCATGAAAATATTATATTAAGCAATAATTTTTATTTATATAGATTTTCTTGTATAACCATGAATTGATATATTAATAAATAAAGATCAATTAATGTCAATATATGCCATAGATTTCAAATCTCATTATTTCCATTGTATAACACCATTTATATGGATTACATAAGTTATTTTTCAAAATCAAATGTATTATTTAAATAAAAAATCATATTTATTCAAGATTCTTAAATATTTTTTAATGTATAGTTATACCAAGATATATGTATGTTAATCTTATTTCATTGAGTTAAATTTTAATTTTAAGTTTAATAAAAAACACTTTGTTAATTAAATTCTCCAAAAAAAAAGAAAAGAAAAGAAAAGAAACTCTGTCGAACAAACATCAGTTTATCACGAGAAACGAAAACCCTAGCGCTTCGTTCAATTTTATGAACAAACAGGCAACGTTCGTTCTTAACTTCTCATCACAATCCCTCCTCAACAAGCCCACTTAACTAATTTTTTCTTGGAACCCAGATACTGATTAAAGCTTCGGTAAGTTTTCGAGTCGAACCCACTTCGTTTTCTGTATTGCCTTTTCCTTGACGTTGTTCGAGCTTTTTTAGAACTCTTGCCAATGGCGGTGGGGTTTTCTCACTCTGTTTTTACTTGGGTTCTTTATCTTTTGGTGGGGGGTTTTCATAGAATTAGTTTTGGTATGTTTTCTGGAACAGTTTTGTATGCCCTGTTTGTTCAGTTTCTAACTCAGGAGGGATACTTTAATGTCAATATTCTTTGTTTCTTGTTGTTGGACTGTTGTTACTGAGTTATCAAATCATTTGTGATATTTGTAATAAGAGAGAGTTAATTTAATCTCAAACCAAATGTTAAATTCTGTTTTTTATATGACGGATGCAGCAATTTTCTTTAAATCAAAGTTCTACTTCTGTTTTTTATATCTTAATTTTGATCATTCAACTTCGTGTTTCATTCTCTCCAACAAAATTTTTAAAAACTTCCACTTCAAAGAGAATTGACATTCACAAATGGTTTAGTTTTGTAACTTATTGATGAACCCGAACCCATTGTTATATTTTTCCTGGAGAATTATAATTAATCTACTTTGTTGCGTTATCGAATATTCAGGATAACTTAATCGAACTTGTAAATCGACCAATGTTGGACGAAAGCAAATTCGATGTGCAGTTGAAACTCTGGGCCCTAAGAATTCCCAGGGAACTCTGTAAAGCAGCCATTAAAATATTGAATGGGTAAGTCTTGTTTTGTTTCTTAATTGTTCTTCCCAATCATTTGATTATTTGTACTAACTATTAGTATTACTCATATATTCTTCTCGTTGAACTTGTTCATGTTTATCAGCTGAGTTCGATATTCTCTAGTTCTGTTGTATTTTCCTGATGGGTTTAGTTTATTTTCTTTTGGGTTAAGGGCGGTGGATTGTTCTTTGGTCCTCAGTTTGTGTCTTTTGTAAAAAACTTTAGGTACTTGATTGATAGGCCCCGAGTTAAACCTGTCACAGAAGATCCATCATGTGATAAAAGACGATATATTATATTATCCGAAAAAGTTCAAACTCCGGGTAACAATCGCTGTCCTTGAATTTACTCACTTGATTTTCTCTGTAAATTATGTTTTTCTGAGTATAAGTTTCATGTTCTTCTTGCAAGCTCCGGATAAAATTCTAACCTAGTTCACCCGCATTTCTATGTTACCTTTTATTTTCATTTGCATCTACATTCTAATGAAAACCTGCTATTTTACAACGCATAATGGGAAACTTGGTCCTCCAACCAGCTATTATATTGTACGCATAATGGGCAAAAGTAAAAAGAAATACGTTATGAGTTAGCTTCCACCTAAGTTTGAGAGGATTTAGTTTCTTTTGGCTTTACTTTTGTTCACTCACTGAAGACTCAAGTTCTATAATTATTCGATTAAAGTAGGGAAAACTCATTTATTCATTCATCAAAGCTTTGTTAGAAAAAATTACAAAAATTAAAAACCAACCTAAATATCACTTAATATACTGGTAAAAAAAACTTAGGCAGCCACAAAAGAAACTCAATTAATCTTTGAGTAACTAGTTCCCATCTTAAGTGGGCAATTCTAACATAAAACAAAGGTTCAATATTGACAAACTAATGATTATTATTATTAATATTAATATGATTTTGACAAGAAACTGTCTAAAATATATCATTTGTAAGGGAACAGATCAACCAAAACAACCTAATAGATAAATGTACATGTTTTCCCTCGAGAAAGAGGGTTTACATAAGTGGCCTCAAATCTAACAAGTTGGTGTAGGTGGAGTAATTACAAATGATCATAGTATTGTTCTCTTTGAAATCTTAACCACTTTCCTTCTTCCCGTTTTGGCCTTTATTTTCTTGATGGAATTTTCCTCAATCATGCTCTTATTAATTAGGTGGCACATTTTTTTTATCTTTTTATACTGAGATGACAGCTTTTACAATCTTGTGAAATGTCTTCTTTGAATGGCCCAGAATTATATGAAATTCCAAAAATGAAGCTTGACGAGTTGAAAGGTTTATGCAAGATCGAACTAGTTCCTTACTCACTAACTCTTGGATATTCATATTGGGGAGCAGGTATTTTCAATAATATTTCTGTTTTTCCACACATTGTGCAAGTTTTACTTTCACCTCAGGATCGCCGGTTGAATCGAGACCAGCACTTTATAGAGTTAAGAAACGAGACATGCAAGGATCACTTATGCTGTGGCCAATTTTCAAAGATTGGAGTCACTCCTTGTAGTGTGGTGATATGATCCAGGATCTAGATTATATCAAAAGATAAAAGAATACAAGATAAACCAAGATTTGATAGGTCTTGGAA
>JBBMKA010082322.1:0-14215 GCA_037833695.1 Sechiopsis laciniata | reverse complement strand
TATATATATATATATTTTTTTTTTTTTTTTTTTTTTGAAATCAACCTATATATTATTATTAACCTCACTCTCTTTTTAGTATAAATTTGAGAGATGGATCAACAAACCCTACATAAAGGGCACTAATGTTCTAAAATAATATGAGAGTCAGATACCAATTTTTACGATCGAACGGTGATCAAGGTGTTAAACTCCATAACTACCAAACAATAGAACCACTAGGCCACTAACCCTTTCGGTATTATTTACCTCACTCTTTTTCAATATTAAGTCAAATCATGGTAGTTCGAAGTTTTAAATCATGATAAAATGAAATTATGACTAATTAATTAAAATGAATATAGAATAATAGATGAAAAAACGATGTGGGAATGATTTAAAATATCATATTTTCATTTTTTTTTTTTAATAAAAAGTTGAAAGTGTTAGAACTTGCGATCCATTACAAACCATAATGAACGCCCACTCTTTTGAATTCAAGTCTTGTGATTCCCAGTACTACTAATAATCATTGTTGCAAAATAAGAATATTTTTGAAAGTGATATTTATTTTAGAGATTCCTATCTTTTTTCTTTTTAAAATAATAATAATAATTATTAATATATACAAATGAATTAAACATGTTGGGAATACAAACAAGTTTTGTAAAATCTCACATTAGTTAAATAAGGAGTAGATCTTAGATTTATAAAGGAAGACAAACATCTATGAGATTTTTTGGGGAAGCCCAAAAAGAAAGCCATGAGGACTGAATCCCAAATTGGACAATATCATACGATTGTGGAGATACGGGTAAGATATTAAATCAATAAGAATTTCCAAAAAATAAGACATTAAATCAATAAGATAATAATACGTGTTACAAATTATTATTCCACATGGTTTTGAAATGATTATTTTTAGACTATAAAAATGTACTTGCTTGCAATGACAATAAACTACAAGGGTCAATTTTTCATTATTTCTTCTAAAAGTATATATTTTCACTCATCGATTTTTATCATTTTCGAGCTTTTATCATTTGTATGACCATGTTTTTTATATTTTAAAATATTGATTAAATTATAAGTTTGGTCATAAATGTGAAGCACTTAGGTTTAAGGTTGAAAGTTTCCATTTGTGTCTTTGTTTGATGAGATATCTAACACATTTTAATTATAAATTGATTAAAAAAACAAAACTATAAATTAGATTAGCACAAAATAAACTTTTTATGAGATGAAATTGACAAATTATTCATATCAATTAAGTAAAAAAAAAAAAAAAAAATTGCGGGATGATTTTAACTTAATTCCATTAATAAAATGATTTAAATTTGAATTACTATTATTATAATACTAATTAATAATATTTATTATTATTACCATTATAATAATATAGTTTTTTTTAGTACATATAGGAGAGAGGGGACAAATACCAATTCTTGGAATCAAACTTCTGATGTTGGTGTTGAATTTATTTACAACCAAACAATGAAACCACAGCACCACTAACTCGTATTATAATATAATTATATAATCATAATAACACAAAAAAATGATTTTTTTTTAATTACTAATAAATATAAATGGTCCACCTAACATTATTTTTATTACGTTTTCAAAAAAAAAAAAAAAATTTTTATTACGATGTTATGATTTCATTTTGGAATAGGATACGAGCAAACTAAACATATATTTTTTTTTCCAGAGTAAAAAACTAAAAGTATGTATAATCAAATGCCCCTCACATTATATTTAGTTAAGAATTCAAATAGTTTTAAAAGAGACGAAAGAATTTAAGAGAAAATAAGATTATTTTTTAACTTTTGTGTCAAATAAGTCTTTGACATATTGAAAGTTTTGGACCCGTTAAATACTTTTTAAACTTTGAAAATTTATTAGGCATACATCTAAAAGTTTAAGGAATAAATTTATAATATAACTTAATGCATACATCATATTAGCATTTAGTTATTTTTTTTTTATTTTTTTAGTACAAATTTGGAGGAGGGGGATATTAGCATTTAGTTAAAAAAAAAAAATTGAGCAAATTATATTATAGAAATGTAATCTAACACTAATGATAGAGTTTTAAAAAAATTGTGCAAATTATATAATAGAAATGTAATCTAACACTTAATGCTAATTAATATTTTTAAAATTGAGACTTAAATATGCATAATGCTCAAATAAGAGTAACTAAAAATATATAGTTTAGTTGTAAATCTAAATCTAACTTAACTATCCAAGTTAGGATTTTAAAAGGTTAAATGATTAAATCTTCACCACACAAAAAAAGCATATAATTTAACTTGGTCTGATGAAGGAAGGGTGTATTAGGATGGTGGGGGTGGGGGTGGGGGCAAATGCACATTAAGTTTGGTGAGAAAAGTATAAGAAAGGACAAAGAATTGTGGTTGTGGATATGGCTTTATGAATTTGTACTTTTGGGGGTCAACTTTCTTGGTAAAATTATATGAAATTTAGGTAGCAAGAAAAAAGATTTGGGAATTTTGGACCATTAAATCTTGAAAAATATGAGATGTTTGGTGGGTGAAGATTGAAGCTACATGAATATGGGTTTTGAGGAGGAAGGAGAAGGGGGAACAACCCCTCATTCCATCCTCTTTTCTCATTCAAACCTCTCATCCAACGTCTCATTCAAACTCTTCATCTCAATATTTCGTTTAAATATTTAAAAAAATAAAAATAAATATGTGTGATGTATTATTGTATTTTTTTTATATAGAATTAACAAATAAATACAACTTTTTAACCTTTAAAAAATATTTATAAATTATTAATATTTTTTAAATTTAATTTTGTCAAGAAAATAAATTTACTATTTATATGATATAAAATAATATAAATTTGAGACTTTTTAAGTTTTTCTAAAAAATTAAATCAGTAATATATATATATATATAAATAAATAAATAAATAAATGTGTTTTGAAAAAAATAACTCAACTAGTCAACTATATAATTATATCTCAATTTTCATATTGAACATAATAAAAAAGTAATTCAAATTCTCAACTATCTACTGTATTTATATATATATTAAATAAAAAAGAAATAAACATATAAAAAATTTAAAAAAATATATAAAGAAACAATGAAAAAAATTAAAAATAATGTAGATAATAAAATAATTGTATATAAAAAAATAGAAAATGGTAAACAAATGTATTAAAAGTAAAAAAAAAATGAAAATATATTAAAATTCAAAATTCAACAAGATAAAAATGTATTAAAAAAATCTATACATACATATACATAAATACATATACATACATATATATACATACATACATATACATACATACATATACATACATATACATACATACATATACATACATGTATATATATGTATATATATACATACATACATATATATAGATATACATACATACATACATATATATAGATATACATACATACATATATATATATATGTATATATATATATACATATACATACATATACAAATTAATATGAATAAATTAGTTAATGAGTAATTACATATAAATATTATTTATATTGATATGTACATTATAATTATGATAACAATTTTGTTAAAGTTATTAATGAAATTATCCCTAAAAAAATTATCTATTATATGAAAAAGTTAATTATAATATATATAAATTTAGAAAAAGGAATTATAGTAATTTTTACAAAAGTTTCAATTACACAATAATCATTAATACATATAACTCATTTTATAAAGTATGAACTTTTTTAATTAATATATATAATAATGTGTATATTTTGAAACTTTCACTAGCTTATTAAGTTGACAATGAATAAATAAATATTTCGTTCCTAAAACAAAACAAAATTATTTTATAATAAAAAATTAATATGCCAATTATTTTAATTCTTTAATGAATAATGACATATGAGTATTATTTATATTAGTATATGATAATAAAAAATATTTTTTTATGTTATTAATGAAATTAATATATAAATTGAAAAAAAGTTAATTATAAAAAATATATTTTTTTAAAGTTTAGAAAAGAAATGTTAATTTTTCACAAAAGTTTCAATTACACCATAATTGCAATAATTGTGAAATCATTATTGTATTAATAATAATAAAATTAAAAAAAAAACATTACATTAACCATCAAATATCAATTTTACAAAATTTCTCCAACCTCTCCTACAAACATCCATATTCAAATAAGATTTTCGTGTAACCTCTTCTACGAACATCCATATTCAAACAAGTTTTCCTGCAACCTCTCCTACAAACATCAATTTTCAAACAAGGTTTTCCTGCAACCTCTCCTTATGAACATCCATATTTAAACAAGGTTTTCCTACAACCTCTCCTTAGAATATCCATATTTAAACAAAGTTTTCCTGCAACCTCTCCTACAAACATCCATTTTCAAACAAGGTTTTCGTGCAACCTCTCATACGAACACCCATATTCAAACAAGGTTTTCTTGTAACTTTTCTTACAAACATCCATATTCAAACAAGGTTTTCCTGCAACCTCTCCTACAAACATCAATATTGAAACAACGTTTTCCACTTTCAAATCACTCAATTCTTCCTCTTCCTCTCCACTTCTCCCAAACCAAATAGTCCCCTATTGAATTAAATTAAAACTATGCAAATGAAACAAATATTGCCGAGGCTAGGACTTTGAATCTAGCAATAATCGTCTTAATGATGTGCCTTTGTTTAAGGGACGCAAATAAGCTACTAATTATTAATTCAATAAAAAAAAGTTTCATTGTATTTATGGAACTACTTATCACTTATTAAATCTCTTTACGTTCCCCAACACAAATACATAAATACACAATGCAAACTTTGGAGAAAAGATGGTATAAATGGGGGTGGTGTTTATGGCGCATAGAGTGTTCTCTCTCTAGTTTAGTAAGCCAGACTTTGGAAGCAAAAGTAAGGAAAGAAAATATATCGAAAAAAATCCGGCTCCAACTACCTTTAAAGGGTGTTTGAGCCACCAAGAATAAGGGAAAGAATAAGAATGGAGATGATTTCTTGTGTTTAGGCTACCGGGAATTATTCTTCTCATAATCACGTTTTCCAAAAATCACTTTTTTCATTCTCTTCCTAATTACTTTTTATTCTCTCTCCAACAACTTTTTATACACTACATCACTATTTTTCACTCACTTCATATTCATTATTTTATTTTTTTCCATAATTATTACCTTCGCTTTAAACACAAATAATCATTCTCCTCCTCATTCTCATTCTCCACTTAATCATTACCATTCCCCTTGCCCCAAACACACCCTTAGCGGTTGTGGGGACTACTCAGTTCAACAATTTCTTCAACTTCTTTACCCACGGACTTCTTCGGAACACATTCGGTAGGCTGTGTTCCTTTGACACTCTATTCAGCAGCCTTTTCTGGATCTCTAGTCGACTCAAAACCACCTTTAGTAATTTGCTCAGCACGAGACTTTGACATGATTAGTGCCCCCAATCCCTATTGCCTAATAGTGGGCCCTTTAAAAATTCAAATTCTAAAGTAAATTTTAAATTTTTTCAAAGTACAGAGACTAATCGATTTTGGATCGAATTTCAAACTCTTTTTTATTTAACTGAATACTCATTTGAGTTTAATAAACTTTGATATCATATTCGATTAGTATGAGTTTCATCTTAAAATTAATTAGTAATGAGTGAAGTAGTTATCTATCTTATGAATGCGATGAGACTTTTCAAGTTTTTTAATATTGTACACTATGTGATCATCTATAAGAGAATACATGTTAATTGTACTCTCTTTTGCGACTGATTATCTTATCGTCTCACTAATATAAAAAAGAAGACAATTTGTGTACAGTCATGGCTACACTCCAGCAATGATGTCACACACATTTTTATTATTATTTTTTAAAAAAGAAGTGGGTGAGATGTGTTGAAGCGCCACATATGTTAACATCATGGTTGGGGTGACCAAATTGGCCTCTATAAAAAATTTATTCTAAAACTTACATTTTTAGTTTGTAACTTTGAGACCTAGTTTCAATTTAGTTATTTTATTTCAAAACGGAACATATTTATCATAACATTTTAATAATACTCACTTTTAATTATTATATATATTTTTAGTTTGTTTTTATACCTATTTTCTTTTTAAAATTAAATTCAGGCAAAAACTAAAATAATAATTTCATCAATATATTAAAATTTTAAATTAGTTTAATCATAAATTTATATAATTAATGATTTTGTTATTCGAGTAACTAAAATGAAACATTCTTCAAATGTGAAAAGTAAAATTATTCAATTTTAAAATTAAGACACCAAATAGAAATTAGACATCAAAAGATTAAAAATGTATTTCAAAACAATTAATATTTTTGTTTGGCGAAATTTAATTTATGATCTCATCTACATATCATGTATAAATATAGTTCACGAGAAAATGGAAAAGGAAAAAAACAAACCAAAAGCCGCCATGAAAGAAGGCCAAAGAAGGGGTTGAAAGATGGAAATTCAAATTCTCTAATTATTCATTTAATAATGAACTCAACAATGAGTACAAATAGAGTATAAGAGATGACCTAATTATAAAAGGAAAATATAATATCTAACCATAAAAGGTAAAGATGACCTAATTATAAAAAGAAAAAGATTCTACCTAGTTATAGTTATAAAGGGAAAAGATAGAAAATAATATTTAAATAATTATAAAAGATGAAAATACAACTATACTAAAAATAATATAAACCAACACTCTCCCTCAAGCTGGATTGTATATGAAATACAAGCCAAGCTTGTAGTTAAATTTATCAGAGTTGGTCATTGTGATGATGATGCGCCAATTGTGATGATGATGCGTCAATTGAGATGATGATGTGAATTGGGACGATGATGTGAGTTGGGATGATGAGAGCTACCAGGGCCAATGGATGAGTGCTCAGGGATAAATTTGATGAGTGTTGCCACGGCCAAATTGGATGAGTGCTGCCAGGGCCAATTTGAGAATGCTGGTCAGGGCCAAATTTGGGAATGTTGGTCAGGGCCAAATTTGGGAATGCTGGTCAGGGCCAAATTTGGGAATGCTGGTCAGGGCCAAATTTGGGAATGCTGGTATCAGAGCTAGTATATGATCAGACGCTCCAGAATCAATGATCCATGAAGTTGAAGTAAGACAAGATAAAGGAAGAGAATAATGACCTGATTGTGCCAAAAAAACATAAGGATTACTAGATGACGGCATGGTCTTTAGCAGTTTCTGAAGTTGATAAATTTGTTCATTACTCAGAAAACTGCGGAATATACAATTGACAAAAGAAGCAATTGAAGACGTTTCAGAGTGGCGGCTGTTTCTGAAACTAAAATTACGATTTGAATCTCTTATTATGTAAGAGGCTCTGATACCATATTGATTTTAGAGAAAATAGAATTAAGTTCTTATTCAAATAATCGATGCCAAATAATATTACAATGCTCTTTTTTAAATAGGAGAAATCTTACTCTTCAAGAAGAAAGGTAAGTTTACTGAATTACAAAAAAAATAAAATCAAGTATAAAAATAATACAAGTATGGAATAAAATAAAATCAAATAATTTAATTGAAGGGTAATGGATTCATTTCAAATCATCACAGCAATTGGAATCTTGTAGATTGCAGCTATTCAGTTTGTCCATTTTCAGATCAATTGCGTATTTCTTCTGTTAAACCTCTGAATTCTCACTCACTCTCTTTGGCATTTTTCAAATCTTTCTGTTATTTCAATTTTTTAATTCTCGCCCAAATTTCTTGTAATCTGCGGCGATTTCTCTTTTCTTCAATAATGGGTTTTGTAATTTCTTTTGTTCTGTTAGCCACTGTAGTTGTTTGAATGATTGATGCATATTTTGAACTTTGAAGTACAATTGTCCACCAACCAGTGGGGGATTGGGGGTTGTTATGCAATTTGAATTAGTTTCCTGTTTGGATTTTGTGAACCCATTTGAAAATTGAACTTAATTTTAATAAATTCTTTCAAATCTGTGTATTCCCCTTTCTCTCAGTTGCAGTTAAATAATGCTTCCCTTGACATTTTTCCCACTAGATCACATGTATTAGCCCTAGAATGCAGACAAAGCCACCTTCAGCTTTGGTTTTTAATAATAAGCATCTTGTTGGTGTTTTCTGTTTGTCTTGAAAATGAGATTGAACAATTAGTTTGTTTTTTTTATTATGGTACATTGACTATTGTGGCATGGAATTCTGAATTATGAGGCTATGTGGCATGGAATTCTGAATTATGAGGCTATGGTTTCATTCTTAGATTCATATGACAGGTGACAGTTATGGATGTTGTTGGTGAAAGTTTCTGTTCTATGTTAGCCGTTAGGATGAGATAGGCCGATTCAATCAGCAAGCTGATAGACTATCATTTTTCGTCTTTCTTAAGATATTTCAGGATGGAAGTTTTTTTTTTGTTTGATGATCAGGAGTTGGAGCTTCGCTCCATATACTTGGGACACTACTGGCCCGTCCCTAGACTTTGGCACCAGGATGGAAGTTGAGAGCAAAGTCTCATACTGTGATCTTGTAGTCTGAATTTTCTGATGCTTAATTAAGTGTTTTGAAAAAATTACTGCTAGGATGGTTTTGAAGCCCTTCACTACTATGACAAACTATTTTTGTTTTGATATCCGCAAGTGTCCAGGTCAACTTGCACACACTTAGACTATTATCACCAAACATACTGTCTGACCTTACAACATTTGGATGTTAAGGAAAGAACCTATAGAAAATTATTTACTAGGTATGTGGCCACCATTAACTGAATTCATCCTCTCTTGAATCCCAAATCTTTTTTGACTACTAGGCCAACTCATGATGTTGCTCTATCATGTCTAACTATTGAACTTACGCTGATGTGCAATACCAAACAAAGTTGTTTTTAGTCTTTAGAAAATGTTTCTTTTATGGCTCTTCACAAGCCAATCCAGTTCGAGGGAAAGTTACTGACTGAGTAAAGACTAAGAATAAAAAATTATACATACGTGATATTGTGTTATAAAATGGGAAACCAAGATTTTCAAATTGAGAAAACAACTATAAATATAGTCATTGGTATTAATAGTAAATAGTAATATTGTCTTAATGAGTATTTATAATACAATATTGATGACTATGGATGCAAATATTTTAAAATTTTCCTACATTGTAATTATATTGCGAGAAGAGTTTATCGAGTACAATTTCCCATATAAAATAGCTTGGGTTGGTTTTTAAACAATTTAGAAGAGCAGTTTGTCTAAGTTTCATGTGGATTCTGACCTTCTGCTTTTTGGCTGTTCCTGATATTATCAGTTTCTGTTAGTCGTTAATTTTGGTGAACCAATATAAACTCTAAAATTGTACTCTGATTCTAGCATCACGCTTTCAAATTCGATATACATCCTTTCATGACTTTTATTTCTATTATATTGTATTTAAATTGTAAATTGACCTTGTACTTTTCCTTCATTGTAATAATATCAGAAAGCAAATTGGCGTGGTCAAAGCCAATGCAGCACAATGCGGACTTCCAGAGATTAATGGACAGTGCAAAATGGTAAGTGACAAATATAATGGAGGTAGACTATTATTGCCTACAAAATGAAGAAAATAGTCATGTTATCCTTATTGTTAGGATTGAAGAACTTACATGTCATTAAAGTGTGTGATTTGAGTAAGATGCAAAAGGAACAAGGCTTGGTTGAAGAAGCAGTCCTTTTATTGGCAAGTTATGTACTCTTTTGCCTCTAATCGATGAACATCCATCAACCCAAACCCATTCCCAATTATTCTTCTCTTTTCTTTCTCTCCAAACCACCATTCCATTCCCAAGCTCCTTATACAAACACATAACCTCATTGTTGCCTACAAATTTGGTATTTATCCAGCTTCTGTTACACCCACCAAGAAACCTTGTCCCCAATTCATTTGGCACCTTTTCGACCAACGCCCACATATCGCCATCTCCATACTCCCAAATGCAGGCATCTTCCCCGCATACACCACCAACCAATGCCAGCCTTCCGTTTCGGCGTGTAAGAGCCGCAAATTCAAGTCGGTCAGCCATTGGTACCTGCAATTCCCTGCAAATGTTTGAGTCAATATCAAACCCCATCACACTGAATGCCCTTGCAGAGGTTATCCAATATAAAACCCCATTGGAGTAAACACTCTCATTTTGTGTCCAAACTGTTAACCTCACTGCAAATTCCACTGGCAGGGATCCTACAATTTCCCACGAGTCGTTTCTCGAGTCATACATTTCCAACTTCGGTTCATAAGTGGTGCCACCTTGTGGTGCCTCCGACATCCCGCCCACTACATAGACCTGGAAGTTGGGAAATTGTGAGTCTTGGCTTGTGTTTTGTATCACAACTCCCACAGCTGGATTAGTCCTAGTGATGTTTGCCTTTGGAAGATACCGAAATTGACTTGTGAATGGATTGCATATGATCAATTGTAGAGCAGAACTTATGTGTCTTAAAAGCAGAAGACTACCAACTGGGGAAATTGGTTTAACAAAACCAGGAAGGAACTCCAGTGAGAGCTTATGCCAATTGTCAAGAATTGGATTGTGAGCAAAACATAGTTTGTTAGTTCGCAGAGGCAAGGAGATGAACCACGGTGGATGATGCTGCGATGAAATCAGTTCCATGGGCAAGGGGCAAGTATCGACGCACTCGTGCCAATGTTTGCAGGCTGATCTAGCTCGCGCCAAAGAATCTGGGGAGAGGAAGGAGAAGATGTTGGCAAGGAGATCAAGAGGAAGGCTACTCCACATGGCTGATGGAAAGATGTTTTTCAATAAAAAAGGTAACTAAAACTGTATATATGGAACCATTGGTCCACAGCTGATGGTTCAAGTGCAATCATTCAATGTGAATTATTGAAATGATATATTTGCTTTGGAATGTGTGGCCAAATGAACTGTGATCTGGATGGCCTGACCCACATGGGAGGAATCTCATTCTTTTACTTGTACTTTTCTGCATCAAGTCTTTGTATTTGGTTGCTTTTTTATTCATACATTAGAGAAGTTTGGTTCTTGGCTGAGCCCAAAGGGCAAATGGATGTCTTTGATAGTAACATCATCAATATAAGCCTGCCATCTACTTGTTCTAATCCAGTCCCACCTGATATCTTTTGAGTTGTTAATTTTGTTGATAGGGGCCGGTTTTCGCGTCTCGTTTCGTTCTTTTTACCATGTTTCTGTGTTAAGCTTAGACAAATCTTAATCTATGCTAGGTTTAGATGTTGATGTTGTGATTATCCTTAGATTATATTCTAATGTTGAAGATTCTTTCTTATAAGTTTCGTCAAGTAATTGGTTTGGTTGGCAGAATTGAATATAGGTAATTCAACTCTTTTGTACTATGATTGCTTGTTATATTTATTAATCTATATTCGACATTTAAAGTCTTGTTTGTCTGAATATAGTTTTAAAAAATTTTATTACTATCCTTTTGTATTCTTTTCTCCTTATGAAAAATAAATATGAATTTGCATAGGATTCTTTTACCTGTGGGATGTAATTGTAAAATTAATTTGGGGCCAAATTTTAGTTATATAGAAAAATCTATTTTTACATATACAAAAATTTTAAATTTCAAAATTTAAAAGACCACCATGATATAGTATTAAAATAATGGTGTAATCTACATTTATATACAAAAAAAAAAAAACATACAAGAAAAGTGGAGGCTACCATCATAAAAAAAATATAGACCTACTTTTATATATAGAACATATAAACTGCCTAGCTTTTCTTGTGCGAAAATGCATTTTTAAATCTTTCTATATCAAAATATTGTTGTAGTAACAAAAACTCTGAAAAGTTAAAAATATAGTACCTTAAAATTTTTTTTTAGAGAAATCAACAGATATGTCATCAAAATAACAATATCCATCAATATTAAAAAAAAACCATGTAAGTTAGGAAACTCATAATAATGCTCTCTATCAACATCCTGGAGCATATTACTCCATAAGATTTTGGTATTAGCACAGACCTACAGATCTCAAAGCTAGATAATGGGATGTGATTGATCAAAAATGATAGCAACAGAGACTAATACTCGATTTTTAACAAAATGTGTACCAATATCACTTGGAACTCATTACATTCTAGCATTTTGTGCTGAAAATCCATCTTTCTCATAAGAAACATTCAGATCTAGACTGATCTTGATTCTTGGCTTGCAACTTAACCAAACTGATATAACTTGATTCAACTGCATGCCACTTGACCAAGAGTGTCATTTTTAGACAGTGTCTAACAAGGTGAAATTTTGGTAGCTAATAATGAATGGCATTTGACCCTTCTTCAAAACTTTGGATCTTTTTTATGCAAAAAAAACCCTGAATGCTCTAATACACGCTTTTGGGAATTTGGAAATCGAGTTATCGGCAAAAGATTCATCGCGTCCCCTTTCTGCTTCGGTGAATAGAACTTCCTGCACCAACTGATGCAGTTGAAGAATATGTGTTTGATCGAGATCCATGAGTAACTTGGTGAGGTGATCCTGGGACGGATTCATTTGCTTTTGCAGCCTCAATTTCCAGATTCCTAGCTTCCTCAGTCAGCAAAGCTAACTGTTTTAAAAGAGAAGTCATCAACCTCTAAAATTATATTGGAATTTGGAAGTACATAACACTCTTTTGCCAAATGGTGAAGTAATGATTTGAATTCATCAGGGCAATGGGTGTTTGGAATCAATTCATACCCGGATTTCGTTCTCCTTTACTCGGTCCTGAAGCGCACTTATGGCGGGACTAAGACTGCAAGCAATCAAAAGGGAAACAAGGACAGTTTTAATCATATGTGCATTTTAGGTACATGGTGAACATAAGACCATAAATAAATTGTTAAAAGAGGGCAGCATGTAAGGCTAACCAATATTCAATTAACTTGCACATTGAAGCCTGATATGTTGATGTGTGATGTATGAATGTCAGCGGGTGCACTTTCCCATCCCTGCAAGGATCAAAAGTTATAAAATTGTGATCAGAGTCGATAAAAAATGGACTACGAACCCATTTGTATATTTGGAAAATATGCTCCAAATGATTAATGAAAGAGGTGATCATTTCATTACTTCATATTATTTGAGATGGCTTGGTTGTAAGCTGATCTCTCCTCTTCGAAAAGAACATGTTGTAAATCTGTAAAAGACGTTAATGGCGAATCAAGCTTTATGAGGGATGCAGTCCAAATAACAGGAAGAGGAATCTCTCTCCTCGAAAATTCAGCAGCACTGGCAGAAAACAAAAACAAATTCATAATCAGTAGTAAAGCCAAAGTCTGCCAGCTCAAGAAAAAAATGGCGTTCATGAACTACTTCAGGGAATAGAATAACAAAAAAAACATTGCTACTTCTGACTTCCTATTAATGCAGCTATACAAGTTTAACTCTTTTTTAGTTTAATTTTAAATATCTATGAGTGTCCAAACCAGCTTACGTGTACCGTGTCTATTCTCACTAGACAGACCGCCTGACCCTATGACTATCAAGAAAGCCAGCGGGAAATTAATCTCTAGATAGCTGGCCACCCTAAATCGAATCCATAACCTTTTAGTTTTTTAAGACTCCCTTGACCACTAGGTTAATTCATGATGGTTGCTATACAAGTTAACTAAGTCATGAGTAGCGCAGTTTGAACCCATAACTGTATGACAATTGAGGATGGTGCCTAGAAATCTGTATTCCATACGCACCTCATTTCACACTTTCAGTCATGTCCATTGGATCGAAATCAGTGATCCCACTGTTTGTATTGTTAGTAAGATAGTTCCCTTAAATTTTCTCCTTTCCCTGATAGTTGATGTCAGCATTAGCAAAGAAATAACCGAACTCTGGAGATCGTTCAGAACCCTGAAAGAATGTCAAACAATACACACCAATAAGGTTAAAATGTCCAAAGTTTGAAATGTTAACAAAAGTGAACTCCCTGAATTGGATTATTATATAAAATCCATGGAGCACTTGGTTAGATATCTCCGTTGGTGACAAACAGTAACCAATATGTCACATTAGATGGTGAAATCATCCCTTTTGTTCATAAAAAATAAAGCAATTGGGTATTCTGAAGCTCAAATATTGGATCAAATGTTTACCAGATAATACTAGGAGCAGTGTTTTAAAAGGTGCGCCTGGCCTCAAGTCCCACCTCTAGCACCTCGCTTGTCCCAGGCGAGGCGCGTGTAATAAGGCGCGCGCCTTATGGCGCCTT
>JBBMKA010082321.1:0-45395 GCA_037833695.1 Sechiopsis laciniata | reverse complement strand
AATGCTAACAGCTATAGTTAACTTTAAGCTATGATACAAATTTGTGCTATAATACAAGGAAACTTTGAAACAAATGCTCAAATGAAACCAACAAAAGTGAGCATGTTATAGAAAATGGCTAACATTTACACAAAAAACATAAATGGACAAATTTGAAACAAGAGTTATATAGAAAGATTACAACATAAATGAGCTAAGAAGAGCTTAAAAAAAAGTTAGGGACTAAGAAAAAGAGTTATCAAATTTGTGAAGAAATGCCTAAATTTGTGAGCTTCAAATTCATGAGCTTCGAAGTTGAAAGAGAAATGAAACCCCAAGTTGTGTGCTTTAAATTGGACGAAAAATGTCGAACTTGTGAGAAGAAATGAAACCCTAGGTTTGAGAAGAGAAGAGAAAAAGAAAAAGAGTAGAGAAGGGCGTTTCGAAGTCGAAGAGAAAGAGGAAAATTTGTGAGCTTCAAATTCGTGAGTTTCAAAGTTGAAGAAGAAATGAAACCCAAAGTTGTGAGCTTAAAATTGGCCAAAAAATGCCGAAAAATATCGAACTTATGAGAAGAAATGAAACCCTAGGTTTGAGAAGAGAAAAGGAAAAGAGAAATAGTAGAGAATGGCATTCTGTCGAAGGAGAAAAAAATTTGATAAAAAAGGCATTTTTCGAGTAGGGTGCCCGCCACAAAAAATAAATAATGGAGGGCATTGCCAGCCACCAAAATTAATTAACGGCGGGCATTAACCGCCACCAAAAGTAATCAACAGTGGGCATATTACAGCCTGCTACCAAATGTAATTAACGACAAGCATATTTACCCGCCACCGTTAACAATTAACGGCGCGTATTTTTGGTGGCGGGCAATACCCACCACCAAAATTCGTCCCTTTAAAAAAATTTAGCCCACCATCTTTTCATCTGTGTACCCGCCATGTATTCTTGTAATTGTAGTAGTGGAAAAACCTTTTTAAAGAGATTAAGTGGAGTTTCGAAAGACAACACTTTAAATGACATTCTATTTATGAAATAAGCAACTGTAGAACTGCATCTCCCCATAGATAAGTTGGAACATGTATAGAAAACATAAGAGAGCGGGCGACCTACATTACATGTCTATTTTTCCTTTGACCAATTCCATTTTGTTGGAGAGTATCTCGACAGGTAGACTTATGAGATATTCCCTTATTTTTTAAAAAGTCATCCAATTGTTCATTAAAGTATTCTCTCCCATTATTAGTGTGTAAAATACTGATTTTTGTTTGAAATTTATTTTCTACCATATTATAAAATCTAATAAAAATATCTTGAACCTCCGATTTTTTTTTTTTTTTTTTTGTAATAAATAAATCCAAGTCAAAAGTGTATGATCATCAATAAATGTAATAAATCATCGCTTTCCACTACGAGTCCAAACTTTTGAGGGGCCCCAAACATCACTATGGATTAAAATAAAATGGTTTGAGGCTTTATAGGAGTTTGGTAAGTATGAGCTACGATGATTTTTTTTTGCAAAAATACATGCTTCATAATGAAATTTCGGACTATCAATTCCTTTAAATAAGTCTGGAAACAAATATTTCAAATAAGTAAAAGTTGGATGTCCTAGCCAACGATGCCAAAGTAAAATAGATTCTTTAATAGAAAAGAAACGAATGCTACTTAAACCCTGAACTTTTTTATTACTGGCAGGTAATTCCTTGAAATAGTATAGACCTTCCAGAATTCTAGCACGTCCAATCATCTCCCCCGACTCCTGATCCTGAAAAGTACAATAAGTTGGAAAGAATTTAACACAACAATTAGCATCTTTGGACATCTTACTGAGAGACAACAAGTTACTGGCTAATTTAGGGACATGAAGAACAATTTTAAAGTCAAGGTTTTGTTTAGACAGATAGTTCCACTTCCTACAATAGAATTGAAGCTACCATCGACAATTCAAAAATTTTTTTTATCGAAATATAAAGGAGTGTATGTGACAAAAAATTGTGATGAACTGATCATATGATCCGATGCTCCAAAATCTATAATCCTCGGAGAGGAATTACAACAAGATAAGGCTAACATGTAGTTACCTGATTGTGCCAAGGAAACACTAGGATTACAAGATGACGATGTGATCTTCAACAACTTTAGAAGTTGATTAACTTGCTTTTAATTGAGAGAACTAGATTCAGCAACATTGGCAGTAGTGTTTGAGAAAATAACCTGACTAAGAGAACTAGTCATATGATGCTGGCTATTGTTCTTTTTTCTTGGTTTGGAACTTTTCCAATTTACCGGCGTACCATGTATTTTCCAAGAAGTCTCACGAGTGTGTCGAGGTCTGTTACAGTGATCACACCACACTCGAGGCTTGTTAGACTAAGTTGAGGCTTTATTAGTAGTTACATTAGCTATCATGGTAGAGTTCTCAATTATAGTGTAAGGTTTTTTTCGAAGCATTACATGTCGATGATTTTCCTCTCTGCGTACTTCAAAATAGATTTCATTAATAGATGGGAGAGGATTCTTACCAAGTACTCAACTTCGAACCTCGTCAAACTCATCATTTAACCCAGTTGATTTCCTCCTTGTGGTGAGTCTGGTCTTCTACTGATTTCCATTCAAAGTGTTAAATAGGTCCAAGTCCCGCCACACTGTTTTTAGTGAGTGTATGTATTTAGTTACAGAATCTCTTCCTTGGGGAATGTTTCGTAATTTGAGTTTCGATTCATAGACTCGAGATTGATTCCCCAAGCTAGAGTACATTTCAGTCACAATGTCCTATAATTCCTTTGCCGTTGCATAACACATATAATTGCAACATATTCTTTTACTCGTGGAGTTGACCAGCCATGTCATCACTATAGAATTTTCTGCATCCCATATAGCATATAATGGGTCTTTGAGATCAGGCATTTTTTTTGTCTCCATTAATATAGCCAATCTTTCCCTGTCCACGAATATATAGTCTAACACTCTCAGACCAAATGAGAAAATTTTCTCCATCAAGTCGGATTGCAGAAATTTGGACATTGGGATGGTTTTGTGGGAGAGACTCCTTAGTCATCATTGTCTTATCTTCTGACATTTTGTAAAAATAATAATAATAATTTCGAATCTAATATGTGCTGGAAAAAGAAATAAATAAAGAATTAATAAAAGAGCCCAAGAACCCTAAATTTAGTAAAAATCTAGTATATGCTGGAATAAGAGGCCCAACTTAGTACTAGATAGCAAAAAACAATAGCCCACAAAATACTTGCACTATTTTAAAGTAACCAGCCTGTATAGAGTAAATGAAAAAGGCCCACAATGAAACCTGGATTATGTAGCCAACACGGTTTAAAAAGAGACCAAGAATTGGGTACTGGATCTGGGTTTTGAACTAGACACGAGTTCAAATCTGGGTAAAAAAAAACCCAGACAGGTGGCTTTTAAAACTAAGGCTGCATCGTGTGACTTGACGATCACAGTGAGCATTTGAGATAATTGCATAAAAAAGCTGAATTAAGTTGCGTGAAATCAGCCGTCACAAGAGTGCAAGATCGAATTAGCTAAAGAAGAGTCGTGCTAACAAAGTAGTTGGGGCAAATCAAAATAGTGAACGAAGTGAAACCTGCACCACGAAGCGTAGCAAAGATCTTTTGTGATGGGCTTAGATGTGCGAAATAGCCGTTGAAAAAAAACACGATTTTCTTTTTAAGTCAGAGTAATGCAGTAAGGTTGGGTCACCGATGAGGTCCGAGAACAAAACTAGCAGCGGAGATGGTAAGGCTTTAGAAAAAAAAATTAGGGTTTTGAAAAATGCTCTGATACCTTGTAGTTTTGTAAATATAATCCTTTGTATATTAAATCTCATTCAACGTTTACAAGGGTTTCTTAAATCAGCGCAAATCCCTTAAGCTAGATAAGGCAAAAAGGTATGAAAGGAAAGAGCATACAACGGTAAAATGTACATATGGAAAGAAGAATAAATTACACTTAGGAGAGAATAATTCACAATAATCAACCCTTGATATTAATACATAGTTAATAATTAATTGTGCATGAGTTTAAAACTAATTAGATATTAGTTTTAGGTTAGATGTGGACACTTCTATTTTTTATTATAAATATGGTGGTTATGCCCTAAATTCATTTTAAACATTCTTAGAGAGAATTAAACATTATTCATTTGAGAGATAGTTTGAGATTTTACTAATTGTTTTGCATTTAGTAAAATGTTAGGAGGTAAAAAATAAGTAAGTTTGTTTTGAGAAAAAAAAAAGGGAGAAAGGCAAAAGAGGCATCTGAGCAAGAGAGAGGAAAGAGGAGAGGAAAATCTATCCCCCCCCCCCCCCCAAATGTCAAAAAGAAGCCAGAAACGTTTTCTTTGGTTTTTTCGTCACACTCAAAGTGCGCTGCCCAAAAGCGGCAACACCGTTCTTCATTGGCTGCCGCAAAGAAACTAACGAGAGCTCCGCTACCGCT
Source organism: Sechiopsis laciniata (assembly GCA_037833695.1). Taxonomy (NCBI): domain Eukaryota; kingdom Viridiplantae; phylum Streptophyta; class Magnoliopsida; order Cucurbitales; family Cucurbitaceae; genus Sechiopsis; species Sechiopsis laciniata. Next base: position 40,952 of record JBBMKA010082321.1, on the reverse strand, counting down.
GGGTTTTGGCGCTGATCGGGCTGTACAAAGCTCATTTGATCTCTGTGGGTTTTTTAACTGAGGTAAGAAGAAGGAGGTGTTTTTCTTGAAGCACTTTTAGGGGTTTTCATTGCAAAGGTTCTTGGGTTCAAGATTTGCAAGATTGGAGTGATTCTTTTCAAGAAGGAGCAAAATTCCTAAGTCTCTTATCAAATTCCACAAAGGTTATGTTCTCTTCCCCTTCCTTGCTTACGTAGATTTGGCTTTCTTTCTTATATTCTCTCAAATGTATATGTAATAGCCATTCAAACTTTTTTATTGTTTTTGGGTTGGATCTTTGTAATCATATCTCTAATAATATTGACTAGTCTAAGCTAAAACTTGGACACAGTGGAGTAGGGCATACGTATTGAACCACTTATATCTTCGTGTTCATTTTTCTCTTCTCTATACTTCATATTATGCTACTGGAATGGTTTTATGTTTCTGCCAAATTTTTCCAGATTTATTAAAAGTAGGATAATTCAATTTTAGAGTCATTTCATGAAGAATCGAACAAATGTATGCTTAGGATAGATCTTGGAATGATTATAACAGTTGGTATTAGAGCTTAATCTTAGTTTTTGCCATATATAGCTATGTTCTTTCTTGTAAAATTTATTAGACTAGAATCTTGAATGCTTGGATTTATTTTTTTTTTTTTTTGAATGATGTTCTTGTGTAAATTTTCTAAACATTGTTTTCTAGAATAAAAGTTTTTAGGTGATGCCTCTAGTATTATTTTATTGTTAAATTCTTTAGTTTTATGATAATAAAGATTCATTGGGAATACTTAAATACTTGAATTATTTTATTATTTTTAATAAATTTCTCTTTAAATAGTATATTGCTATCGATTCTTATCTTTGATTTTTTTTTTCAGGATGACTTCTAAAATCGAGGTAGAGCGCTATGATGGAAAATGAGATTTTGGTCTATGGAAAATCAAAATGCTAGCAGTTCTCCAACAAAAAAGGTAGACCATGCCATCATGGAGAAAAAGAAGATTCTCGAAAGTGTAACAAAGGAGCAACTTTCTGAGATGGATAAAATTGCTCACAGCTTAATAATTCTCCACTTGTCACATTCCATCATACGCCAAGTAAGAGTTGAGAAACGTCATCTACTTTATGGGGCAAGCTAAAAAAGACATACCAATCCACTTCAGTGTCAAATAAGATTTACCTTAAATCTAGATTATTTAGCTTTAAGATTGACACTAATAGAAGCATGAAGGATAACTTAGACGACTTTCATAAAATCATATATGAAATGGAAAATATAGGTGAGGTCTTTTCTGATAAGAATCATGTTATAGTATTAGTAAATTCATTGGTTGAAGCATATTGTGATGTTAAGTCAGCTATGAAATTTGGTAGAGATACATTAACTTGTGATGTCGTGCTTGTTGCTATTAAAGTAAAAGATCAAGAGTTAAAAGAAAATAAATAGAAGGATTCTGAGTCTTTGTTTATTAGAGGTAGAAGTGAAAGTAGACATAATGGGAATCATAACACCAAGAAAAAGAGGAAAAGTAAAAGTAGGTTTAAATCTAAGGGGCATAATAATTCTAGAAAATACTACAATTGTCATAAAGTAGGCCACATTAGAAGATTTTGTCCCGACCTTAAAACTAAATTGGATGGGGTAAAGGGAAAGAAGACATTAGTGGTGTAAATATTAGTGAGGAATATAGTGAGGCATTAATGGTTATCACATCTAGTAATGAAGGAGCTTGGATCCTAGATTCGGGTTGTTCTTTCCTCATGAGACCTAATAGAGAATGACTTAGTAACTTCCGAACCGGTGTAAGGGGTAAGGTCATGTTAATTAACCACCAAGTGTGTGAAGTAGAAGGTCAAGGTCAATTAAGCTAAAACTTCATTATGAGAGTGTTAAATATCTTAATGATGTTAGGTATGTACCTAAGATTAAAAGAAACCTAATTTCACTTAGTATGCTAGACAAGCTAGGATATACTATAAAGTTAGAAGGAGGTGTGTTGAAAATTATGAAGGGCATTTGTGTAGTAATGAAGGGCTTCTTAAATGATACACTTTATTCAGTAGAAGTTTCAACGATTGTAGGGTCTAGTAACCTAGTTAAAGAAAATGATAACACTAAATTTACTCTTTGGCATAGGCGTCTAGGTCACATGAGTGAGCAAGGGATTAAGGAGTTAATTAATCAACAAATTATTCTCAATCTTAAAAACGTTGACCTAGACCTAAGTGAAAATTGCATTTATGGTAAAGCTAAAAGAGTAAAATTTGGTAAATCTAGAACTTTTTCTAAAAAATAAATTGGATTATGTGTATTCCGATTTGTGGTGTCCTTCTAATGTTTCTTCTAATGGAGGGGCTAGGTATTTTCTTTTTATAATTGATGATTTTTCTAGAAAATTTGGGTTTACCTTTTAAAGAATAAATCTGATACTTATAATAAATTTGTAAATTGGATCAATTATGTAGAAACTCAAACTAACCTTAAAGTTAAAAAGATTAGAATGGAATATGGTTTAGAGTTTTGTAATCATGATTTTAAAACTCTTTGTAAGGTCAAATGAATAGCTAGACACCTAACTATTATAGGCACAACTCAACAAAATGGGACTGTCGAAAGAATGAATAGAACCTTGATGGAAAGAGTGAGGTGTAGGTTATCTTGGTCAAAACTACCTCAAGCTTTTTAGGGAGAAGCGGTGACCACAACAAGTTACATTATAAATAGGAGTTCTTCCACCAACATATGATTAAAAACCACTCAAGAGCTATGACAAGGTAGTCCCCCCGATCTATCTCATATGAAAACTTTTGGTTGTCTAGCCTATGCCCACTCAAAGAAGGTAAGCTAGATCCTAGAGCTAAGAAGTGTATTTTTTTAGAATATCACAAGGGTGTTAAAGGCTATAAATTATGGTGCCTAGGACAAGATGCTTAAAAAATCCTTATTAGTAGAGAACGTCATTTTTTTATGAAACCAAGATTGGTTTTGAGGAAGAGAAAACTAATACCAAACCCATAGATCCATCATCATCCATAGAAACCATTATAGATCCCCCCCCCCCCTTTAAATGCTAAAATGGTTGGTGGTAAATGGATTTATAAAATTAAGGAAAACCCCTTAGACATAAATAAACGAAGGTTTAAGGCTAGGTTTGAAGCCAAAGGGTTTACCCAAAGAGAGGTTATTAATTATGATGATGTTTTCTCTCATGTTGTTAGAAATACTTCTATTAGGATTTTTCTTGCTTTTGTTGCTCACTTTTATTTTGAGTTAGAGCAAATGGATGTCAAAATCGCTTTCTTACATGGTGAACTTGAGTAGACAATCTACATGGACCAACCTCTTGGATTTGAAGTTCCCAAGCAAAGTAAGAAGGTATGTCTTCTTAAAAGATCACCTTATGAACTTAAACAATCACCTCGTCAATGGTATATAAGGTTTTACTCACATATATTGACTATAAACATTTCTAGAAGTAAGTATGAAAGTTGTGTGTACTTTAAACAAGTGTCCAAATATGAAATTATTTACTTACTTTTCTATGTTGATGATATGTTGATTGCTTGTAAGTCCATGCATGAGATAAATAAGTTGAAGGATCTTTTGAATAAAGAGTTTTACATGAAAGACTAAGGCAATGCAAAATGTCTATTAGGGATGGATATTATTAGAGATAGAAAAGTGAACAAGTTTTGTTTATCTCAACATGATTACATAACTAGGCTAGTAAAAAAGTTTAACATGCATGAGAGTAGGAAAGTACAAACACCATTTGGAAAACATTTTAAACTATCTAGTGTTGATTTACCTAAGACACCTAGTGACATTGAGGAAATGGTTAATATTCCCTATTCATCAACTGTAAATAGTCTAATGTATGCTATAATTTGTACTAGGCCCGATCTTGCCTACCCATTTAGTATTGTTAGTAGAATCCTTGCTAATCCAGGTAAACAACTTTGGAATGCTGTAAAGTGGATTTTTAAGATACCTTGCATGACACACCACTTTATGCCTAGGTGTTGTAGGCTTTGTGGATGCAGATTATGCCACAGATATTGATAAACGTAGATCTTTGACTGGTTTTATATTTAAACTATTTGATTGTACTATTTGTTAGAAATCAAATTTAAAATCTATAGTTGTTTTATCTACAACTGAGTCTAAGTATATTGCTTTAACGGAGACTGTGAAGGAAGTTATTTGGCTTAAGGGAATAGTTTCTTAATTAAGTTGTAGAGATGATGTGAATATTGTTGTTCATTGTGATAGTTAAAATGTTGTACATGTATCTAAAAATTATTATCATCATGAAAGAACTAAACAAATAGATGTTAGATACACATTGTTAGGGATGTTATCATTGATGTTTAGTTCAAGTTAAAAAGGTTAGCACTGATTTAAATGTTGCTGATATGTTTAAAAAAGCGTTACCTTTTGACAAATTTGATCTTTGTATGAGAATGTTGAATATGAGTGATGGTTAATTTTTATTTTCTATGTATTTCTTAATGTATGATTGGTGATGTTATGCTTGCGTAGTTAAAGTATAAATCAAGGTGAAAATTGTTAAAATATGGCCTAGACTTTAATTAGGTGTACTAATTAATTAATGTCACCAAAATGCATTAACTGGATGATATTAATACATAGTTAATAATTAATTTTGCTTGGGTTTAAAACTAATTAGAAATTAGTTTTAGGTTAGATGTGGACACTTCTATTTTTTATCCAGATGCACTCACCTCACTTATTATAAATATGGTGGTTATGCCCTAAATTCATTTTAAACATTCTTGGAGAGAATTAGGCATTAGTCATTTGAGAGATAGTTTGTAATTTTACTAATTGTTTTAAATTTAGTAAAATGTTGAGAGGTAAAAAATAAGTAAGGTTGTTTTGAAAAAATGAAAGGGTTGGGCAAAAGAGGTATTTGAGAAGGAGAGAGGAAAGAGAATAGGAAAATCCCCGCCCCCTAAATCGCAAAAAGAAGTCGAGAACCCCATTGGGGTTCTCTCTTTGGTTTTTTCGTCGCACATAAAGTGCACTACCTAAGAGGAGTAGCGCTGTTCTTCATTGGCCGCCACAAAAGAAACAGATGAGAGCGCGACCACAGCTGGGGGTCGCAGAAAGCTCATTTGATCTCTGTGGATTTTTTAACTGAGAGAAAGAGGCAATTTTTCTTCAATCATTTTTGGGGATTTTCATTGCAAAGGTTCTTGGGTTCAAGATTTGCAAGATTGGAGTGATTTTTGTTAAGAAGGACCAAAATCACCAAGGGGGAATGAGAATTAGAGGGAGAATAGAAAGGAGAATGATTACCTGTATTTGGGGTGCAGAGAATGATTATGAGGAGAATGATTATCTGTGTTTGAGGTGTAGAGAATGATTATGGAAGGAATGATTAACCTGTGCTTGAGGTGCAAGGAATGATTATAGAGGGAATGATTAACCTGTGATGCTTTTTTTTTGAAAATATATTAAATTTATTGTTAAAATTTTAAATTACTTAAAAAACTTTTAATAAATAAACTAAACTAGTATATTCTTTTTCATTTTTTTTTAATAAAAAACATCCAAGTTAATTTGAAACAAACTATATTGACAATGTCTGATTGTTATACATAATATAGTTCACATAATGTTTGAAATAATTCATTACAAAAAGTTCATATATATGAGAAAGCAAATTAGAAAATACATAGTTAAAGGCAAATGCAGCTCAATAAAGCTACCATTCCTTGCATAGTTTAAGGCCTAGAAGCATTCCACTCACCAAATATTTTTTTCGACATTTCATCTCGAAAGTTTGCCCACGCATCAATATTTTGTATGTTCGTTGGAGCTAGTTAAGTAGTAGCTTCATCGGTTGTCAGTGTTGTATTCAACCCTCCATGATGTCATTTTGTGACTTAAGGTCAACATTCTGTTTCTCTACACTTCTTGAATCCATGCTTGCATTCTAAACATAAAATTAATTTAATTTATTATATAATTTTTTATTAAGAAATCATGGTGTATATGACATGACTTTGAATCTCATTAAATTATAATAGGTACTTAAAAAAAAAGTTATTCATATTGATTTTTTTCTTTCATTATATCTTAAAATTACTAAAAAAAAAAAAAAAAAAAATGATGGACTGAACTTTTTTGAGATGCTCGTAAATTTCCAATGAGAAAATGATTAAGTTCTATTGCATGAGAAAATAAACATTTTCATTTAAGATAAAGTTCTATCGCACGGAGAAATGAAAAACTGACATGATTATAAAAACTAAGAGATAACGGTCATGCAACAGCTTGCTCTAACATCTAGACAGACATTTGATGTACTAGAGCATGTGATAAAGGTATGACAACTTATACTACTGTGGAATAGCAAGGAATTGTTCCATTTTCTCTTCGTTCATCACGATCTTCAACATCAAATAGCTGTTTTCATCATGACTGAGATAATTAGTTATTTAGCCAAATTCCTCCATACATTTTTCACGGAGGCTACTTTCAACTAATCGCTGCTCCTTAGGCCATTCAGAAATTACTTTCAGGTGACTCTAATGCATATACATTGCATTTTCAATAATATCATTAAATTCAGCAGCTGTCGTGCTTCTCTTTCGCTTTCAACTAGATCCACTAGTCATAGCTCCATCGTTATGATTTTATAGATTTCCTTGAAACTCCTCTGCAGGGTGGATGAGGACGTTGTAGTCCTCAGTAGCGTTGTGGTCAAAGTCATGTTCGTTAGAAGCTCTGTTTCCTAACCCAAGATCAGCAAAATTTGCTTCACCTTCTCCACCAACACGATTCTTTTAAAAAATAATGGAGATTTCATCATAGTAAGGGAGTGGTTTATTATTCAAACCCTTCGCTGTTGGGTGTGTCTGCAATCATTTACGAAAATTAGCATTAACATTAATCAATGTTATTATTCATGTCCATTTGTATAAATCACACTAACCTTCACCTAATTTTTTAAAACTCATTTTTTAACATATCAGCTCATCATTCCAACCGAAGCTGCTGTATACAGGTTCTCTCATCTCACTTATTGCAGCGTATTTTTTGTCCAATACCTGATTTTGTTCTCTATAGCTTTTGTACTGAGTGTGCAACCTGGTATTCTTTCTTGCATGAAGTTCTCAAGTTTAATAAGATATCTAGGTTTGAATGTTCCATTATTGCCCTTCCTGTCGGGAATTTGAACGAAAGCCATTAAACTTTCTATTAACTTTGCATCCTCTATAGCAGTCCAAGAGCTTTTCTTAGTTATTCCTTCGATCTTATTTTTGAATAATGAAAACTTAAAAATAATTATAATATAATCTTAAATAATGAAATTAAATAAAGGGATGAATTCATCGAACCTAAAATTAAAATTCATTAATAGTAAATAGTGTCTCAACACAAATAGTTCATAATAATTCACTTTTATCCCTAGAAAAATAATGATATTGTTGATTACGTAACTCCCAATCAACAAACATGTTGTTGGCTAAATTGTTACGCCAATTGGTCCAATAGGTGGACGTCTCGATGTATTCTATGTTCTCTGGATTGGAAGATCCTGATGCTGAATCCACTTCATTTAGGCTGTCTGAAAGATCATCGCTTTCCATCTCCCATTCAATTAGGTTGTGTAGTAAACAACACACATTTATTATGCGAACTTGAGCTTTGATAGGATAGTCTGCTTTTTCTCTAATAATGGCACATCTTTGTTTCAAACAACCAAATGCTCTTTCAATAACATTCCTAGCAGATGAATGCTTCATGTTAAAGAATTCTCTTGGAGTTGTTGGTGGATTCCCTCCATGACATTCGGTTAAGTGATATCGCTCACCCCATATGGTGCCAAAAATCATTCGGTGTTTGGGTAGCTGGCATTTGTTAAATAATAGTAGCCTGTATTCAAAGGATTTAATGTCATTAGAAACTTATTGATTTTGCTATGGCCACTAAATATATTCCATAAATTATACCTTTAGGGACTAAAAAATCGTTAGGCTTTTCAAGAGCTCTCCTCAACACCTGTAAATTCACTGCAGAAACCTCCCATCCAGCTAGAACGTACATAAACTGCCCATTCGTATCGCAAAAACAAGTACATTAGTAGCGATTTCTCCCTTTTTTGTCCTATATCTTGGTTTATCAGCATTCAAAACTTTAACTTTTATGTACGTACCATCCAAAGCACCTAGACAATTTTGTTGAATCACAAAATTTATTGTGATTGTACAAACTTAATGTTTGAAATCTATTGTATTCAAACCAAATTATGTTATCTACCTGAAAATACTTCAATTTGTAATCTGTTCAACTGCTAGTGACTGGTTAAGGTTTTTTAACAAGCTTGGTGTATAATTTCGAAATAGCCTCCAAGACTTCATTGACATGTCTAGATACCTTCTCACTAGATCTACAAAACTGTGTTATTAAGGGACGAATCTTCACATTGTGAGCTAGTATATACAATACCATTGCCACCATTTCTTCTACATCTATTACCTCAGTACCTGTAAATCTAACCTCGGTACGAAGCATTTTACATAAAATTTGAAAACACCTTTTATCCATTCTTGCGGTCTCAATACAACGACGATCCGACGCAAGATTAACTGAAAGACTGTCATTCGTCGAAAAGCATCTCGTACTAAAAAATCAGGTGCGAAACGCAATCTAGCCTATTGTGGTCGTGCATGTACTTGTTTATGATCAATAAGAGTTGATTTTGTGTTGAATTAAATGATTCTAAAATGGCAGCTAATCTTGTTGGATTAGATTTATGAGGATTCATGTAACGACCCGACTTCCTAAAATACTCTAATGGGGGTGTTACGGGTGCATGCATATTAAAATCTTCAAAATCAGTTAGTAAACATATGCACTTTCCAACAAATCCTCGTAAGATCATGAAACACGTCTGATAGTTTGAAAGCATATAAAAACATGATTCGTGATCCCGATGGTTCAAAGCAAAATACAGTTTAATAAAGTTTAAAACATGAAGTTCGACCCAGAATAAAAGTAATGCGAATAGAAAATAACGACACCGTGTCTATGATCGATGCAGCTCCCAGCCTAGCGACCTCGGAATGGATCAGTACCTGAAAATGTAAGAGGTGAGTATATCGAAATATACCCAATAAGGAACCCCACCATGGGGTTAAGCATGTAAACAAAAACAAGTTAGAAGATACTACAACTAAAGCTAAGTGCCTCGCACATGGGTGCCCAGCCCCCGTGCCGGTCACAAGCAAACAATGTCAAACGACAACATGCAAGTCGTGAGTAAGATATAGCTAAATGCCAAGAAATCATCTGACCACTGTCAGGGGAGGACCACGAGTGAGGGAAACACACAAGTTCCCTAAACCTCGGGTCGAGACACGTCCTATACCGTGTCTGTAGAGACATACATGAGTGTCTCGGGGTAGTCTGACTTATGTCACAGACCCACCAAACTGTATCAGTAGAGACATACACAAATGCCTCGGATAGCCTGACCTATTAGGGACCCACCACGCTGTGCTCATAGAGACAGACACAACTGTCTCGGGGTAGCCTGAAACATGTTAGGAACCCGCTAAACTGCAACCGTGGAGACATACACAAATGTCTCGAGGTAGCCTAACCACTGTCAGGGACCCGCCACGCTTCTACTGTGCCATTCTAATAGCGTATAAAAAAGGGCAACACGAATACCAATAAAGTCACCTGACCCTATCGAAGAGGACCACGAGTAAGGGAACCATACAAGATTCCTAAACCTCGGGTAGGGACACGTCCCATACCGAGTTCGTAGAGACATACACAAATGTCTCGGGGTAGCATGACCATGAGAGAAACACAAAGAATCCCTAAACCTCTGGTCAAGACAATGACACACAAGTCGTGTCAGCAAGGGCATACTCGAATGCCGATAAAATCACCTGACTTTGTCAGGGAGAGCCACGAGTGAGGGAAACTATAGGGTCCTTAAACCTCTGGCTAGGGCGCCATCTACTAACTCCAGCATGTGGGGACCCGCCTGCCTATAGACAACATCCCATAACACATGCAAGCTCACCGACATGCATCCCTCCGCGCCATCATCTGTCCCAGTGGCCTCTTCCAGTAGGTGTCGGGGTCAAGGGAGTCATGATTGCTCTTTTTCACACGTACTGGGCCGTTATAGTAGGTGTCGGGGTCAAGCGAGCCATGAGTGGCTCCCATTCCCACGTACTACATCGGGAAAACAAGTGAAACCATGCACAAGGCATATGGGGTTTTACGAGTATAACAAAGAGATATAACTAACACTAGAGTCACACGAGATCTAGCCTAGCTTAGGCAAGTGTAACTGCCCCACCCGAGGGTTGGTGCAACCCGCAAAGTGCGCTCAATAACCAAAGAACTCGTTGTTCCGAACACAATGTGACACGTGCATGAGATCTGACCCCTTGGTTGGATGTAAGAGTCAACCCGTAGGTTAGTGCAGCCCAACCACGTGTCTCAAAGAAAAGAGGATTCATATCCTCGCTCGATTCTTAAGGGGCACTAGCGAGTCACATCAATAACACGATATTGATCACACAATCCATGTTCTAACAGGGGTGAGCTAGTTGCTCCTCTAAATGGTTAACATGATAAATCGAACCTAGTTATTCTAACGCCGAACATAAACAATCCAAACTAGGTATCAAGGTAACAGATCATTACGAACAAACCCCTAGATGACAAAATAGAGAAACCGAGCATATAATCATTGCAGCACGTATACAATCAAACATAGATGGAACCAATTAACTACGAAACATGCATAAACCCAAGGCAATCCAGTCAATCGAAAGGTTAAATAGATAAACAGTTCATCAAGTATATGAGCAAAAAGTACAATTTGAGGAATGATGTGCAATCACATGGGCATAACAAATAGAGACTTTACAGTTTACGAGCTACACCACGATTCCATGCTACCACGAATAATAATCAGTTCAAACAGTGAGCCACAACACCAACACAAACATGTGACAAGTCATCCAACATTTAATTCTCGTAAATCCTATCATGCCACTATTCACATGCTTTTAAGCCACAAACTCGAATCATAATGGAACTCATTACCTTCCTGACACTCTCGACCGAACCACCAAGCTAAAACACGAGTCGAACTCTAAATCCCAAAAGTCACCTAAACGATGAAACAAGGATAGAAAATCAATGAAACGGACAAATGAAGTACAACTAGACAAAATGGAGCTCACCACGCGAACGGGGATGCGAAACTGAGCTGGCGACGTATCGTCGGAGTGCGGCGGTGTGTCACCGAAAAATGTCAGCGGCGGTGGCCGACGCACCACCATGGAACTCAACGAAGCTTACCTCTTTTTCTTTGTCTCGTCGCCCTGAGCACGGAACTTGTCTCGGAATCGCGAACGAACCTCTATAGCTCTGTGAAACTACAAAAGAAGAAACGGGTTTCAAAACCCTCTCACTGGAAAACTTCATGAAAACCAACGAATCTTACCTTGTTTCGAAGCTCTCGATGCTTTGAGCATAGAACTGGTCTCGGAATCGCGAACGGACCTCCCTATCTCCGAAAGAAGGAGTGGATTTTAAGATAGAGAAAGAAATGGTTAGGTGGTTGCTTTGGAATTCCAAAAAAAAGGGATATAAATGTTTCTATTTATATGAAAAATTCATTACCATTTATGTCCATTTTCAAAAACTCATAAAACCCTAACAAAAGTAACTTTAATCTTTACTCAAACTATTTACTCTTACCATTTAAATTCTTCAATTAATCCCATATAAAATTAAGATTTACTTAAACTAAGACAACTCAAATGACCACTATTTATTTTTGGAACTTTGAAAATAAATCAAACTTGGGGATTTTTAAAATAGTTTCCAATACTAAATTTAATTAATTCACATTAAACTTAATAAATATTAGGGGTGTTACAATTCAAACGTTTGAAATCCATACCTCGTATTCTATGCATGAATGATGGTTTAAAAAGTTAGATAACTTTCCCAAAATATTTATAAAATTTTATTAAATTATACCGATTTTAATTTTAAATTTCACCAAATTATAAGTATAAATTTAGAATTTAAAAAAGAAACTTCATAAAAGTTTTAAATCAAATTACATATTGAAAGGAATTGTATAGAATATGTATGTATATTGTATCCTATGTAAAATTCTTGAATTTACCACTGATTTGATCATGCGATAAGCATTAAAAGATTCTTGTAATAACATGTGATGTGCATCTTATCTCATAAATTTTTTTAATTTGGCTGCTTTCATATAGCTATTTCTTCCTACAAATTTTATACATAATCAAAGTACAATTTGTGACAAATAATTTCTCCACAATTAGTGAAGGCAAAGGCAAAGCTACATAAAAAAAACATTTATGTTATCATAACTCATGCATTCAAAATACAGACAATTATAATTAAAAAAATTATGTCAAGCCTATGCAACAAATATATAAAACTTAAGAACATGTCAATAGTAAAAAAATTTAGCTAAGTGAAGAGGTTTTTCGGCACAGTTGGGTAGGCAGTCCTAATCCAGTTGTGGGTGTTTCACGTAGATTCCAGCAGTGCGCCTCCACTCTAGCTAAGTGAGGGGATATAAAAAAGGCTTGTATGAAAATAAAATTAAGATTGCTCATGCAAATCTTTAAAATGCAATTACTAATCATTCGGATACGACTTCTTTTTGGTAGCAGCTGAAGAGTCCTTTACTTGAATAGGAGGTTTATTGGCGACAGAGGTCGCGTGTCAATTAGTTGAAAAGAGGGGATAAGTGGTTTCATGCTTTTGCTACTAAACGTTGTAGGTCCAATTTTATCAGTAGACTGTGTGTTGAGGATGGTAGCTGAATAGAGTCCCTTTTGGGCATTGAAAAGGAATTTTGTCAGTATTTTGGCAAGCTTTTTACTTTTAATGGTGTGCAGTCGGATGATGTTGTATTGGATTTTTTTTTAAAATTAAGGTATGTCCTATCGTCCCTTTTTCTTTAGTTGCTCGCATGTCTTCCCCTTTACCGAAGAATAGGTTTTACAAGCACTCAAATCTATGGGTTCTTCTAAGGCGCTTGGGGTTGATGGGTTTACAGTCCACTTTTATATAAAATATTGGAATATTGTTTGAAGTGAGATGATGGCTTTTGTGCTTAATGTTCTGAATGAGGTTTGAAGACATTAATTTGACTATTATTACCCTCATTCCAAAAAATACTAATGCTTGTTCTCTAAAAGACTTCAGTTTAAATAATTTATGCAATGTAATGTACAAGATTATCTCTAAAAAGATTGCTAATCTGCTATGAGAGTTCTTGAAAAATATTATTTCTCCTTGCCAAACTGCCTTTGTTCTTGGTCGTAGCATTTCTAATAATTCCCTCCTTGGTTTTGAATGTCTTCATTCTTTTAAGGGTAGGAAAACAGGTAAGCAAGAGGTTACTTCTTTAAAGTTAGATATGAGCAAGGCCCATGATAGAGTTGAGTGGGATTTTCTAGAGAGATTCATGCTAGCTCTAGGATTTGATGTCAGTTTCATCAAGTTGATTATGCGTTGTGTTTCCACGGTGAAGTATACTTTTAATTTGAATAAGACTCGCTGTGGCAAGGTGATTCCTTATCGAGGGTAAGACAAGGGATCCTTTGTCTCCCTACCTATTTCTTTTGTGCTCTGACGGCCTTTCTAGAATTCTGAATAGTTTGGAGGTTTATTAAAGTGGCTCGTCGGGCTCTAGTTATTACCTTTTTTTTTTTCCAGATGATTGTTTGCTTTTCTTTAAATCCAATTGGGAAGAAGCTCAATCGATTTGAGAAGCATTGCAAGCCTACTCTAAGCTTATTGGTCAAGAGGTAAATTTTGACAAGTCCATCATTTGCTTCAATCCAAATTCTAATCAGTTAGAAATTTGTGGGTTTGTTAGCAGGCTTCAAGTTGTTAAGATGGATTAACACCTCAAATATTTGGGCATTCCAGTCTCTTTAATGGTGTGAAGAAATTGTCGTTTAAGTTCTTTAAGGATAAATTATGGAAAATTTTGTTTAAATGGAAGCATAAAAACTTCTCAGCAAGGGGGAAAGAAGTGCTTCTTAAATCAGTTCTTCTGGCTCTTCCCGCTTATTATATGAATTGTTTCAAAATCCTGCAATCGATCATTCTAGATTGTCATCGAATTATTTCTCTCTTCTAATGGGGTGATGATTAGGAAAGAAGGCGGATTCATTGGATTTCTTGGAAGAGGCTTATTTATCCAAGTCAAAAGAGGGGGGGGGGGGGGCCTTGGCTTTCCCAATATTCACTTGTTTAATCAAGCTTTGTTGGCTAAACAAGGGTGGCATCTTCTTACCAATTCAAAATCCCTGTTGGCTCAGGTTCTTAAAGCTAAGTACTTTCATTCTTGAATGCTAAAGCTCTGATTGCTCTCAAATAGAGCATAGATTTGGGTAGTTACTTAAGCATTTCTCTAACTTTTTCGAGATAATTGAGCTAGGTAAAAGATAAAATGCGAGAGAAATAGCTAAAATGCATGCGCATCCACATCTATGCATTGAAAAAGACTGCAGGGCATTTTCTTAGCAAAGAAGAAAATAATTACGCTAATTTATGTATAATTATAGTGCAGGGTTGCGAAACTAAGGTCAATACCTCATTGAAGCAAAGCATCAAGGGTAGGAGAATGGCTAAGCGTTAATGCATCACGAAGTCGTCGCATCTAGAGAATCCTATCACCATAGAATTCAGGGCAATTAATTAACAAGATTTTTGGTGCTATACAAAGAATCGACTAATGAGGATATTCTAGAATCAATTAAGATATTCCATGATTTATGAAGATATTCTAGCTTATCCAAACTTGCTAGCCAAGTAAATCACATCTATATAAAGAACGCAGGAAGCCGAAAAGGATGAGCTGGTCAGTTGGCCAAAAGCCAATTCGCTTGGGGATAATCTAACATGAGAAGAAGGCAACTGGACGGCGTTCGTGGGATCCCATGACAAGGAGTCTGCTCATCTTCAACAGTTGCACAATTTCCTTATTGTGATTTTGTTTGTAATTTGTAACGGCCCAGTTTTCCATTCCGGTTTCTCAGGTACGTTCGGTTGCTTTTTCCGTTGTTCGGTTGGGCCGTTAGGGCAGCTTGGACCCCTGAGGGCATTTTGGTAATTTTGCCTCTAGGGGTAGTCTCGTAATTTGCCAGAGTTCCGGTTTCGTTCAGTTGATTTTATTGAGTTAAGTTTCCTTCAGTTTCAGGTTCCAAGTGCCAGCTTGGCCTTTTGGAGAGGTTTTGGAGCTTCGGGTTATTTATTTGAAAATAGGAATTAAAGTTACACTTGCCAGGACTCGAACCCTTGACCGAGGAAGGACACGTGTCGCAACCTCCTCTTCTCCTTCCCTTTTTGACCAAGCCCTAGTTCTTAAAAGGAGGAAAATTCTTTTTTCTCTCATTTTTACTCATTCTCCTCTCCAAAATTCCGAAAACCTTCTCCCCTTGCCGAGCCTATCTCCTTCGCCCAACACCCTAGCCGCAACTCACCATTGTCATCACGCCCGAGCTCGCGCAGCTGCACAGATCCGTTCGCCAGCACGCCCGAGCTCGCGCAGCCGTACAGATCCGTTCGCCAGCACGCCCGAGCTCACGCAGCCGCAGTTCGCCATCACACCCAGCCCGCGCGCTCGCAGCCCCGTTCGCTAATGCGATCTTTCGCCTCAACTAAATTTATGTTTCTTAGCAAAGTAAAGTTGTTATTTGGCGTATTTTTCATAATTTTATTCCAACTCAACTAAATTTGCAGCATAGAGGCATGGATGTGAGGTTATTTTTCAATTTAGTAGAATGTGCCATGAGCGTCTTTGCATGCTCTTTGGAAGTGTAAGAAGGTGAAGAAATTATGGCAAGCCACCCCTTTTACAGATTTACATGTGCTGAGCAGAATTTCTGATTATGCGGACATTTTATTGTGGTTTTTTTATTTGCTTCCTTTAGAAAAATTTGAAGATTTTGTTCTTTTTTGTTGGTGTATTTAGGGTAGGCGCAACAAAATTCATATGGGGGAATTAAGATTAGAAAGTCCTGGTTTTGTCCAGGAAGATTTATATTCTTGGGATTTTTGTAAATCTTATTTTGATCACTTTCGATGGAAACTCACGGTTATTCAACTATTAAATAATTAGTTGTTGGTGTCCCCCTAGCACGAGTTTTTTCAAAATCAATACTGATGCAACTACAAGTTCAGTGACGAATAGATGTGGGCTCGATGGCATTGCTCATGATCATATGGAGAAGTTATATGGTCGTGCTCCTTTCCGATTGAGGGGGGCTGATCCATCTTTTTTAGAAGTGATGGCTATTCGAGATTATCTAATTACGACCGTAGATGTGGGTTTTGATGACTTTCAGGTGGAAACTCACGGTTATTCAACTATTAAATAATTAGTTGTTTTGTAGGAGAGAATTAGGTAGTATGATAGACGAGATTAAACTTCTTACTACATGCTTTCACAATGTATCATTTATTTGGCGTGAAAGGAAGTCTAATGGGCTAGCTCATGCTTTGGCTAAATTAGTATAAAACTCTTCTGAAGGTTTCGTGTGGATGGAAGAATGTCCTCTTCTCTTCTTTTGCTTTACCAAGGGGAGCTGGTTGTGCTCGTACCCACACTTTCCCTCTTGAGGTTTCTTTACTTTAATCTGATTTTCGGTTTCTTTCAAAAAAAAAAAAAAAAAAAAAAAAAATCATAAACAAGTGTTAGACAAAAAGGAGTTTGTAACTATACATTTAATACATAAATTTTATTTATTGTTTCTATTTCGGATCATACTTCGATTCGGTCTCTAAGTTTTTTTTTTATTCTTTTTACCAGATTAAAATGTCTATAGAAAATAATTATGAATATATTTGTATTAAGATATACTAGTAAAAGAAATTTTTGAGTAAAAATTAAAAAATTATTTTACTGAAAAAAGACGAAAATATCTTACTGTATCAATCATTAATAACGTATTCATTATTGACATCATAAATATCATTAACACCTAGTTAACTAAAATATACTTCAAATAACTAGCATATCATATTTATATACAAAAATCTTTGTTACATAAAAGTGTATTATTTACTTTTAATAATGATATTTATTAAGTTGATAAAACTTGTACAAGGTATTTATTATAATTATGATATTAATGAATTTGATATATAATGCATTTTGATATGTTTAATAGGATATTTAAAAAATGCTAACTAAATATGCCCTATTATAATTACATACTAGGATTATACATAAGGATGTAACAAATATGTATTTAAGATATAAATGGTACCACATATTAGTTATAAAAAAAAAAATTTAAAAAAAAAAAAAAAACTCATAAACAATATAGACTTTATATATAATAAACACATCGTATTTATGCCATGTGTACTGTTATTAATACAATATTAGTGTTTATGCTATGAGTATAAGATTACAATATTCTAATAAAATCATATTATTTTCATCTTCTACATCCATGCAAACTTAAGGTTCTAATACATAGAATATCATATGAGTAGAAATGTCATTTAGAAGTTGAAACTGGCCAAAAAAAAAAATAGTGATTTTTTTTTTTTGTCAAGAACCAAAAAATGAAACTCTTATCGATGACGATTAAAGGTTTACAATTGATGTAAATTTTTTTATGAAGACAAATGAATGAGTGAGAATAAAAAAAACGTATTTGGTAAACTTTGATTAAAAAAAAACAAAAAACAAAACAAAAACAAAAAATCAAATCAAATAGATTAATTGGAAAAACAAATATTGAAAAATATTTAAGGTTTCTAATTAAAAAAAATATATATGTAGAGATAAAATGGTATTAAAAAATAGGTAGAAGTAAAATGGTATTATAAATATATAAAATAATTAATAAGAAATAGAAAAATATGATTGTATTTAGTTTCTTTTCTAGAATTATAATTAGTTACTTAGAGTTGATCATCCATCACAATTTCCCTTTTTTTAGGTAAGTTGTGTCTTAAGTCTTTTTTTTTAAAAAAAAATTAAATTTAGAGTAGTTCAATCTTAAGTTATAAACTAGTATTATTTTATACAAAGGATTGGTGGCGTGTTGGTTTTGTTGTTTAGTGGTAATCTAGTTCAACACCCAGGTCATGAATTCGATTTTGAAAATTGCAAGCAATCACATTAAATAACTTTTGGTTAAAATATTATTTTAGTTCTCTTAGACTTTGAGATTTGTTTCATTTTAGTCCCTAATTTTCACATGTTTAATTTTAGTCTCTAGATTTTGAAAGTTGCTCCATTTTAATCCTCACACTTTAAAATGTCTTATTTTAGTCCTTGAAGTATTAATTAAATTTTAAAATAGTTTCTTGGGGTCGTTTACTTTTTGTTAATATAGATAACCAAAATTCTTAGATATCTGAAATTATTAATACCTGTAATGATAGATGTATAGCATCTTTAGATAATCATATTTGTTTTGTAGTAATATTTTTACAAGTATTAGAGAATATTTAGATAATTGTATTTGTTTTATAGATTTTGTTCATGGAAATGTTTTAAATGTCCTCATAACTTATTCATATAATTTATTGGAAAAAATATCTTTTAGTCCCTAACTTTTTGTTGGAGTTTCATTTTGGTCCTTGCATTTTAAAATCAAACACTTTTACCCTTGACATTTAAATAATACTCCATTTTAGTCATTGAGATTATGAAACCATTAGTGAGATAACGAAACCATTAGCGAGATACCAAAATGCTAACTAGGAAAATGACTAAGTTAATTTAAAATACAATAGATTGATGGTGTAGTTATTATGGTACTTGCATCGATTTTATTTCTAAAAATAATAATTAAAATGTAAACTCAAAAGGCATTTCAACTTTTTATATTTTTAGTTATAAATAAACTTTTTACATTTTTAGATGGAATAAATATGATGACTTTTCGATCTTTTAAAAAACTAAATATATTAAAAAAATGTTGGTAAGTGTCTTTTGAGTTTTCATTTTAATTATGTTGTCAAAAAAAAGTTTCCATTTTACTTATTAATTTTAGAAATAAAATTCATGTAAGCACCATAATAACCACATCATCGATCTATAGTATTATTGGTATTTATTATAACACAATCTAGTTATTATAATATGGATATTAATGGTATCTATTATACTACATAATATTGATTAGTATAATGGTATTAATAGGTTTTAGTATAAGGTATTAATTAGAATAGTGGTATTAATAGGTTTTAATAGAAGAGAATTACAATTATGGTATTAATGATGTAACATATAAATATGATATTTACTATATTAATGGATCCACACATTTGATGTTATGTAACCAATACAACTTGTTGTAGTGTAAGAACTCACAAATAATATATGTTGGGTATTATAATAAACCAAACGTATTTGTGTGATCATTGTTGTAATATAGTATTAGTATTTATGTTGTGCATATTATAATATAATATTATGTTTATTAATGCGTATTTATATTGTTATTGAGTATATATATTTGCATATCATACGTATTCATGTCGTATTGATGGTTGATACGGTGTCTACTAATAATACTCTAAGCCTAAATACGTTGAATTTATGTTAAACTATCATTTTGGTCACTCAACTTGCATTTTTGTTCCATTTTGGTCCCTAGACTTTCAAATGTCCAATTTTAAGTCCCTCAACTATGATGTTTGTTCCGTTTTGGTCTCTAAACTTTCAAATGCCCAATTTTAGTTCCTCAACTTTGATTTTTGTTTCACTTGAATCTCTAGTTATTGTAAGTGTATTTGTGTATTTTAATGAGTAATCAATTAATGAGTTTGAAATGATTTAAATACTTTGGCCAATATTTATCCCAATCCTTTTTTTAGTTTTAAAATTCATGGTAGTAGTGTTAAAACTTAAGGATAATTCTCTCATTTTTGCAAACAGTCATTTAAAAATAATAATGCAAATGTACATTTTAAGGTAGGCATTGAAACTACTTCAAGGGTTTAGGGTTTTTCTATTATAAGAATGAAAATGATATTTTGGCCCTCTCAAAACTCAGCAGTTCCTTCCTCTCTCTCTTCAAACCCACTTTAAACCTATTTATTATTTCTCAATTTCACAGAGATAGAGAGCTCCATTTGCGATTCATAGACCAATTCCATGTTCAGGGCATCGAGGGCTTCGAAACAAGGTAAGGTTTGCTGGTTTTAATGGAGTTTTTCGACGAAGGGGTTTTAAAACTCGTTTCTTATCTCGTAGTTTCACAGAGCTAGATAAGTCCATTCGCGATTTTGAGACTAGTTTCGTGCTCAGGGTGATGAGACGAAAAGAAAGAGGTATGACATGTCCCTTTCAATGGTAGCGCACACCGGCCGCTGCCACCACCACCTTTTTCCAGCGACACGTCGTTCGCTTAGTTTTCCATTCTCGTTCGTGTGGTGAGCTCTGTTTTAGCTCGTTGTGCTTCGTTTGTTAGTTTCATTGATTTTTATTCATGTTTCATCGTTTAGGCGACTCTCGAGATTTGTTGCTTGGCTCGTGGTTTAGCTTGGTGGTTCGGTCGAGACGTCTAGAAGGTAAGAAGTTTCATTATGATCCGGGTTTGTGGCTTAAAAGTACATAAATAGTGACATGATAGGATTTACGAGAATTGAATGTTGGATAACTTGTCACATGTATATGTTGGTGTTGTGATTCACTGGTTGAACTGATTATTACTCGTGGTAGCATGGAATCGTGATGTAGCTCGTAAACTGTAAAGTTTCTGTTTGTTGTGCCCATGTGTTTGCATCATCATTTCCTGAATTGTACCTTTTGCTAGTATACGTGGTGAACTGTTTATCTCTCTAACCTTTCTATTGACTGGATGGCCTCGGATTTATGCATGTTTCAATGTTGTTGGTTCCATCTATGTTTGACTGTATACGTGCTGCAATGATTATATGCTCGATTTCTCTTATTGTCGCCTAAGGGTTTGTTCATAATTTTGTCATGTTCGACGTTCGAATAAGTAGGCCCGGTTATCTTGTTAACAATCTAAAGGAGCAGCTAGGTCACCCATTCTAGGACTCGCGTTGCGCGATAAGTATCGTGTAATTGATGTGACTCGCTAGTGCCCTTAGGAATCGAGCGGGATATGGATCCTCTTTATTTTGAGACACGTGGTTGGGCTGCACTAACCTATGGGTTGACTCTTATATCCGACCAAGGGGTTGGATCTCATCTACGTGTTACATTGTGTGCAGAACAACGAGTTTCTTGGTTGTTGAGCGCACGTTACAGGTTGCACCAACCCTCAGGTGGGACGGTTGCACCGGCCTAGGCTAGACTAGATCTCGTGTGACTTTAGTGCTAGTTATATCTCTTTGTTATACTCGTGAAACTCCATATGCCTTGTGCATGGT
Organism: Sechiopsis laciniata; assembly: GCA_037833695.1. NCBI lineage: Eukaryota > Viridiplantae > Streptophyta > Magnoliopsida > Cucurbitales > Cucurbitaceae > Sechiopsis > Sechiopsis laciniata. The sequence continues at coordinate 19,487 of JBBMKA010082321.1, read as the reverse complement.
TTCACTTATTTTCCCGTTGTAGTATGTGGGAAGGGGAGCTACTCATGACTCGCTTAACCCCGACACCTACTATAACAATCGAGTATGTGGGAAGGAGAGCAGTCATGACTTGCTTGACCTCAACACCTACTAGAAGAGGTCACTGGGATAGATGATGGCGCAGAGGGGTGCCTGTCAGTGAGCCTACATGGATTATGGGATGTTGTTTGTAGGTAGGTCGGTCCCTACATGCTGGGGTTAGCAGATGGCACCCTTAGCCCAAGGTTTAGAGACCATGTAGTTTCCCTCACTCATGGCTTTCCTTGACAGGATCGGGTGATTTTATCGGCATTCGAGTATGCTCTTGCTGACACTACTTGTGTGTCGTTGTCTTGACCAGAGGTTTAGGGATCCTATGTGTTTCCCTCACTCGTGGTGGGTCTCTAACAAATGGTCAGGCTACCCTGAGACATTCGTGTATGTCTCTGCTAACACGGTATGGGACGTGTCCCTACCTGAGGTTTAGAAATCCTGTATAGTTCCCTCACTCGTGATCCTCCCCGATAGGGTCGGGTGATTTCATCGATATTCTTGTTACCCCTTCTGATACGTTATTAGAGTGACGCATCTGAAGCGTGGCGGGTCCCTGACAGTGGTCAGGATACCCTGAGACATTTGTGTATGTCTCTGCAGACACGGTATGTGATGTGTCACGACCCAAGGTTTAGGGAACTTATGTGTTTCCCTCACTCATAGTCCTCCCATAATAGTGGTCAGATGATTTCTCGGCATTTAGCTATATATTTGCTCACGGCTTGCACACTGTCGTTCGGCATTGTTTGCTCGTGATTGGCCTGGGGGTTGGGCACGCATGTGCGAGGCACTTAGCTTTAGTTGTCATACCTTCTAACTTATTTCTGTTTGCATGCTTAATCCCATGGTGGGGATCTTTACTGGGTATATTCACTACTTACATTTTCAGTTACTGACCCATTTCGAGGTGGCTAGGCAGGGAGCTGCATCGATCATGTACACGGTGTCGTTATTTTCCATTTCGCATTACTTTTATTCTATGTCGAACTTCATGTTTTAAACTTTATTGAATTGTATTTCATTTTGAACTATCGGGATCCCAAACCATGTTTTATATATTTTTGAACTATCAATATTGTTTCATGATTTTACGAGGTTTCGTTAGAAAATGCATGTCGTTACTAAATTGATTTTGAGGATTTTAATATGCATACACCTGTAACACCCCATTAGAGTATTTTAGGAAGTCGGGTCATTACATTTGAATCCCCCACATGTACAAACAGTTAATTTTCCGTGAAATAAAAATAAAAAATTAAATCTCTCTTCAACTTACATATCTATCTCAATTTTGGGTTTTTTTTTCTTCATGTTTTTCATTATCCATTTAAAGGTCTAGGTCATATATGATCAAGGGTCAAGATTAAAAGATGAAAGGCATATATTTCAACATCAAAACCCATTTTGACAAGTGTTCGAGGGGACAAATGCGTCTCCTACCTCTACGCCGTCTGAAATCCGTACAGGAATTCAGCTTTAAAATTATTTTTTTGCGTATCAAATGCTACAGACAATCGATATCTGGAATTTTTTCGATGCTCTTGACATTGCAACGCTTTAGTTCTGGCTTTTCTTTCTGGAGCTTTCCTCTTCTGATTTAATCTTAATTCAAAGCTTCCAATATCTTAAGATCCTGAAATGATAAAAAGCACTTAGCGAGAATAAGGATTCTAAAATGCTATTCAAAGCTTCAAACATTCATTTTTAAGCACAAAAACTTTTTATTATCTTAACTTTCTAATCCTAGCCTCTTAACCTACATGTATTGTATTTTAAGTATAATTTACCATCTTAAGGTGATTCTAGCTACCAATTAAGGTCATAATGCAAGATTCAAGATTAAAAACATCTTAGACTAGGGCTAAATAACTCTCTATTTGAGAGTTATCAATTAGTTTGATATTTGTCATAGATTTTGTTTTACTTATTTTGTAAAGTGGAAAATTGGCTTAAATTTTGCCTTCAAGTATACTGTAAAATTGCCTTGTAAAATTTTAAGAATCAGTTTTTGTAACGACCCGACTTTCTAAAATAGTCTAATGGGGTGTTATGGGTGCATGCATTTAAAATCCAAAAAATCAATTTTAATCACATGCAATTTCCAACAAAAACTCGTAAAAATCATGACACATAGCTAATAATTAAAAAACATACAAAATAGGGTTCGGGATCCTGATAGTTCAAAACAAATACAATTCAACAGAGTTTAAAACATGAAGTTTGACATAAAGTAAAAGTAATGCGGAATGATAATGACGACACTATGTCCATGATCGATGCAGCTCCCAGCCTAGCCACCTCGAAATGGATCAGTACCCGAAAATGTAAGGGGTGAGTATATCGAAATATACCTAGTAAGGAGCCTTACCATGGGGCTAAACATGCAAACAGAAACAAGATAAAAGATACAACAACTAAAGTAAGTGCCTCGCACATGCGTGCCCGACCTCTAGGCCGGTCACGAGCAAACAATGTCAAACGAAGGCATGCAAGCTGTAGGCAAGATATAGCTAAATGTCGAGCAACCATCTGATCACTGTCAGGGGAGGACCACGAGTGAGGGAAACACATAAGTTCCCTAAACCTCGGGTCTGGACAAGTCCCATACTATGTCCGACGTGTCTGAAGAGACATACACAAATGTTTCGGGGTAGCCTGACCAACATCAGGGACCCGCCAAACTACATCAGCGGAGACATACACGAATGTCGGGGTAGCCTAACCTATGTCAAGGACTCGTCACGCTGTGTGTCACGATCTAACTTCGTTGGCCTTAGGGAAGTGATCGTGTGACATAAGCTCTAATCTGGCGAGCAAGTTAGCCAAACAAAAATTCAAAGTGGGTGGCACAACCTGGGCCAACCTCTATCTTAGGTCTCGATAAAAGGTTTTCGAAAAAGGGAGAAAGAAGGTTTTAGAAATGATTTTGTCTTTGAAATGTTATATGACAATGCAATAAGGACCGCTTCAACTATATTACATCCCTCATATAAATTGGTAGGAAGGAAGCTTCAAGAAGTCATACCTCCCATATAGTACATTCTGGGCCCTTTTTGATATGTCAAGCTTGCATATCAAAATGGCAAGGAGACATATGCTCCGAAAAATATAAAGAAATAGCAAAAACATGCAATTAAATTCTATCCTATGCAAAATGAAAATAAAGTTAACATGAAAATTAAATTCTAGCCTATGAAAGCATGGTAAAAGGGTTCGGAACGGGCACGCGACCATGGGCAACAGGCCCTGGACAAGCGTGACCGTGGCATCGTCTCTCACTTAAAGCGTTGACGTCCTTGTCAACTGACGATTCTTAAATTATTCAACTATCTGTGTCCACTTCTGCAGGTCTTCAATCTTTTTCCAACTTGATTCATCCGTAGGGAGGTTCTTCCATTTGACTACGAATTCGTGAACAGTCTGTATGGGTCTTCCAACTTTTCTTATGCGTTCTTCGATGATTTCCTCGACTTCTTTATCTTCCTTTTGCTTGAGGTCGATGCCTGGTCTGACAACTAAGTTGCGTTGATCATCTTTAGGGTCAGGGTGATAGGGTTTCAAGTTACTCACATGGAGGACAGGGTGAATTTTCATTCATGTGGGTAAAGTCACCCTATAAGATGTCACCCCAACCTTCTTTAGGACTTCCACTAGTACCTCATATTTTTATAAAAGCCTTTGATTTTTGCGACTATGAAATCGGATCTGTTTAGGTCTCAACTTGATCATAACTTGGTCCCCTACTCGAAATTCGAGTGGTTGACACTTCTCGTCAGCCCATTTCTTCATCCACTTAGAAGCTTTCTCTAGGTACACTCTTGCGATTTCTGTCGTCTATTTCTATTCTCTAGTGAAATTGTGAGCTTGAGGGTTCTTCCTCACATGAGGGTGGTCTATGATATGAGGTAGTGCTGGTTGTCTTCCACTTACAATCTCAAAAGGACTCTTGTCTGTGGAGGAACTAGTTTGACAATTGAAGTAAAACTGGGCTACGTCAAGCAGTCGCACCCAATTCCTCTGACGTGCATCGACAAAGTGCCGTAAATACTCTTCAAGTAAACAGTTAAACCTTTCTGTCTGCCCATCAGTTTGAGGATGGTAACTTGATGATATATTCTAGTTCTCAAGATTGCAAACAATTCTGTCTAAAAGGTACCGATGAATCGACTATCTCTACCACTGACAATACTTGAAAGGATGCCCCACAATTTCACTATATGCTTGAAAAATATTTGGGTTGTCAATTCGGTAGAACACAGCTTAGGTGTTGGCACAAAGGTTACATTCTTAGAGAACCGATCAATTATAACCAAGATGGCTTCCCAGTCACATACCTTCGAAAAGTGTGTGACACTTTCTTAAGGTCTCGTGGGGACCAACAATGGTTCGAGGAGACCCAACACCTTATTCTTTTCAGTCTTGTCCTATTGGCAGATAAGACAGGTCTTGGTATACTGCATGACATCATCCTGCATCTTCGGCCAAAAGTAGCCCTTCTTTAGTAGAGCATAGGTTCGCTGCCACCCAGGGTGACCCGCCCATAAAGTATCATGGCATTCATATAATAGCTTTTTTCTTAGGTCACCCACTCTCGGGACGTACAATCGGTTTCTTTTTGTCATCAGTAAGTCATTTTCAACCCAAAACTGCCTAGTTTTCCCTGCTTTGGCTAATTCTACCACAGCTTTGGCCAAAGGGTCCTTCTATAAGTGTTACTTGATGATGTCGCGTATAGAGCCATCCACCTTACTGCGTGAATGTGAGTGAACATACACAGGGCCGTATGTTCACTCTTTCAACTCAGGGCGTTAGCTACTTGGTTATTCTTTCCTGACCTATGTTTAAACTTAAAGTCAATCTCGGTAAGGGTTTCTTGCCAACGAGATTGCTTTGAAGTTAATTTTGGTTGACTGGAGAAGTGACATATCGCACTGTTGTCGGTCTTCACTACAAAACGTGACTGATAACTCTCAAGTATTGAGAGTAATTGTTGTAGTATTGAGAATATTCTGAGTAAATTCCCTGATTTGATAATATGAATTGAGAGAAATTGTGGTTGAGATTTAGAATGCATTAGCAATTTGTTTAAGTTTTATAGTTTCCTGAGTAGAACAGGTTTTCCAGGGATTTGGTAGCATTGGTGCATGAATGTGTGAAATAATAAGATGATAAATGTAAAATTTTGATTACCTTAAATTGCTATAACATTCAGGTCCGCAAAGTGCTGTTAAGTTGGAGCATTATTTGGAAGCTAAGTTGAAGAAAATGGAAATGGCGTGGAAATGACACATGTTGTACATCTGTGAAGGGCGATAATTACAATGTTAAAGCATCTCAATCTCAGCCATTGATCATATAGGCGGGAGCAATTGGGACGAGTATTTAAGCTGGATCGCATTTGAACTCAGCAGATTTTCTCATTTTTTCGATCCTTTGAATTTCATTTCGAGAACATTTTTTCTTTCCAGCATTTTCAAATTCTAGCGTACTCATTTTATTTCTTGTAAGTGCATCCAAGCTACCTTAGAGTTCTTTACGAATTCAATTCGAATTAGGAGTTTTTGTTGATTTGAGGAGCATTGCGAAGCAGAGCAGAGGATTCAGTTCTAAAGCAATCATCTATTCGAAGATCGCAACAGGCTTTCTCTTCTCTATGCTTTCTGATCTCTGTTTACTTGAATTCTGCATTTATTGAACCTTTGTGAATTGATTTAGCATTTCTGCAAGTTTATATGATGACTGATTACTCTGTTTTTGAATTTGCTGTTGTTTCGATTGTTAATATGATTAGCTAAATTTCTAATAGGGACGATTAGGTAAGTAGGAATGAAATTGCAGTTGCATTGAGTAGGAAGATGTTAATTATGTATCCATGCTGTGTTAATTCCAAGTATGTTTTGTCCGATAAACCATTCATACTTGCTTTATTTCGATTCTAAGAGGAACGCGATAGAGTGGACTTGTATAGGATCCCATTAGGTTTGTTTAAGTTTCTTGCAATTTAGAGATCTGTTAGAGATAATGATTTCACTAATGTTGTTGACTCTGGTTATAATTTAATGTTGTAACCTCGAGAAAGAGTAGAGTAAGAGTAAATCAGGAATTCACTTCTTACCAGTAAACCTTAATGCTGAAGCAATTTCTTCTGAAAATGCCTAATTCATTTCAATATTTGAACTTGACTGCTTATTCCGTTTTAATTCATTTACGTTACTTTACTTTTATTGCAATATTGTTGAAGCATTTGGTATCATCTTTTGCTTTAGCAGATTCATTAGTTAATCATTTCACAACATTATTTCACCCTCACATATTCTTAATCGGAAGAAGTTGAAAATTAACACCAAATCTCTGAGGAGATGACCTTTGAGAGAGTAAAACTTACTACAACAATGACTGTGTACACTTGCACATATTTGCTTAAGAACTTTTACATTTTGAGTTGAATAATTGCTATAGCTTATCTTGAGTGAAATTCGATCGTGTTGTTTGAAACCGGACAGTGACCTTAACAAATAATGTCTCTAGGCCCTCAGGCAATGCACAACTGCTAACATTTCTTTTTCTGACACAATATAACGCCTTTCGGCATCGTTTAATTTTCTACTTTCATAAGCCATCGGGTGGCCCTCTTGCACGAGGAGGGAAAAATAAAATGCATCTGTTTCTACTTCAAATGGCTTAGTAACATCAACCAATCCGAGGATAGGTCCCCTTCTTTTAAGTCCTCAAAAGCTTTTTGACTGACCACCCCCACGAACTATCCTTCTTCAATAATTCTGTTAGTGGTGCTGTCGCTTAGAGAATCCTTCAATGAATTGTCGGTAATAGTTTGCCTATCCTAAGAAGGATCGTACTTTAGTCACTGATTTTGGAGTTTTCCATTCACAGATAGGCCTTAACTTGTCCTCTTCCATGCTTATGCGACTGTATTCTATGACATGCCCGAGGAAATTAATGCGCTGTTGAGCAAAAGCACATTTTTCTTTCTTCACATACAATTGATACTACCTCAATTTCTCGAAGATTAACTGCTGATGCAATTGATGTTCCTTTAGGGTTGGGCTGTATACTACTATTTCATCGATGTATACTACGACCAATTGGTTGAGGTATTCATGAAACACTTGGTTCATCAAGGAGCAAAATGTGGTGGGAGCATTTGTCAACCCAAACGACATTACGAGGAATTCAAATGCTCCATATCTCGTGACACATGTTGTCTTGGGCTCATCTCCCACAGCGATGCAAACCTGATAATATCCAGACCGGAGATCTAACTTTGTGAAATATTTGGCTCCATGAAGTTGGTCAAATAGTTCTGTTATTATTGGTAGAGGATAGCTATTGCGCACTGTGACCTTTTTTAGGGCTCTGTAGTCGGTACATAACCGCAAATTCTCATCCTTCTTCTTCTGGAACAGTGCCGGGGCCCCATAGGGTGCTTTGGCTGGGCGAATAAACCCTTCATTGAGTAATTCATCTAATTATTTCTAGAGTTCAGATAACTCAGGTGGTGTCATTCGGTATGCACTCTTTGCTAGGGGTTTGATCTCGGGTAACAACTCAATCTCATGATCAATCCCTAGACGAGGAGGCAGATTCTTCGGTAAAATGTCGGGCATAATGTCAACATATTCTCATAGGACATTTTGGATGTCTTCAGGAATACATTTAGTGTGAACGGAGTCATTGATTAAATGTACCGCCATGAACATGGGTTCATCACGACCGAGCCCTCTTTTTAGCTGCATCGCTGAAATCATTCGCGCACTCCCTAGTTGTTTGATATTAATTGTGATCATCGTGGGATTATCATCTATGACAACTAGACAGTTCGCTAGCGATATTAGGATGACTTTATGTTCCAGTAGGAAGTCCATTACAAGTACTACGTCAAAGTCGTCCATACGAACAACAATAAAATCCAGTTTTTCTGTCCACGTGTCCAACTTTAAAGTAACCCTCTTAGCAATCCCAACGATGGGTAAGGCCTCTAAGTTAACTGCTTTCATCTTCCCAGAGTCTTTCTCTAGGTGAGTTCCAACCTACGTGCTTCCAGATCAGACATAAAATTATGGGTTGCACCCGAGTCGACTAGTGTGTTTTTGACTTGTCGGGAGTTAATCACTGCATCCACAAACATGGGTCCCTTCTTTAGATTGAACCTTCTTTTGGATTGCTGTTGCAAAATTATCCAACACTCAAATTAAAGAAATAATAGTTAAAGAGAATGATGATGTGGAAGCTGGATTTTGCTAAGGCAAAATCTCTACTCTGATTAAGCGAAATGTGTTGGTTCCCCAAGAGTGTGCAAGTATACACAGTCCTGTTGTAGCAAGTTTTAATGTAAGTAAAAGTCATCTCCACAGGGATTAGTGATTAATGTCATGTTTAATCGAAGGTTAAAAAGTCAAGGTAACAAGGAGAAAATTGTTGACATGGACTAAACTAGGCAAAATAAATGTAATGCGACTAAAACTAGGGTAAAATGCATCGGAAGGAGAATAAGACTTTTCGGAGAGTTTCACTTAGGCGAAACGACGTTAGGCAGAGAAGAGAACTACTGATGACTTTTCCTTGGCTCTCTCTAGCTCCTAGTTCGGTTCTCTCAAACTCAAACCACGTTAAAATCATGCAACAACATTAGGCGAACCTTATCTCTAAGTATTCTTCAATTAGCAAGCAAAGCTTAGCAGACCTAATATTATACATACAGGTTCACTCTATTTCTATTCTCTCGAAGTAAAATAAAGGCATACATACAGTGGATCAGACAGAATGTATTTTGAATTAATGCAGCATGCATAATAGTTTGACATCTCGCTACAGCTTCGCTTAGGCGAATTTCTCCTACTTGCCTACTTCCTTTCAATGATAAACTTACCTACTCATAATGACAATTAAATTCAAAGCAATGTAAAAAAAAAGTTCATCTTCATTAAAAGCATCAAATAACAACGTTTGCTCTAGACTAATGCTAAGGCGAAAATAAACAAAAGCAATAAAAAGGGAAACAAAGATAAGAAGGAGCCTGGTCGAAATCGTCAAGACAACAACTCTGACTTGGCTCCGGCGAAATCTCTGCAACTCTGACTAACTACATTTATGCTAAAGCTAAACTATTAAACAACTAAAAATGGGAAAAACAACTAAGCTACGGCTAAAACTAAGGAAATTTGATTGAAATTTAACTCGACGACGTTCTCACGACAGAGGATCGACCCCAAGAATGGGTGACCATTTAAATGAAGGAGAAGGGCAGCTATTTATACTTCAGCTCCAAGCGACAAGGCTCTGCTCCACGATCTTGACATTGTCTAAAACCTGCACTACAATCGGCGGTCAACCGAAAGGCTACTCTATTTCTGACATTCCTGCTCCACGATCTGTATTATCGGCTGTGATAGAGCATCCATGATTTCTCTAACTTCCCGAGCATGCACTTTCGCTGGAATTAATTTCGCCTAAGAAAAATCTTTGGCAATACTTGTATTATGTTGCGGTGTGGAATATTTTCAAAGCGCGTTCGCTGGGCTGACTTTCGCTTGCTCGTGCTTCCTTTTTGTTTGAATTTCATTTTGCTCATCAAGAATACTGTAGAAAAACTAAAAAGTATCAATTCTTTTTAACACTTATAAATTTACACACATTCACACATGTTTCCCTACAACGAACCTCTAAAATGCATCTTAGTCAGAAAACTAAAGGATGTTTCGCTTAAGCGTGATATTTAGTATGGTGGGGAAAAATTCAATATTAAATTATTTAATTGTAGCAAATTCTTATAAATTTTTTTTTTATCTACTTTAACTCTCAATTCTTGAAAGTTATCACACCCCTAAACTTACATTATTGCTCGTCTCGAGTAATAGCTCAATTTCTAATGGATGGAATTTGCTTTTTCCTATTTTCCTTCACTTGGCAAATATTTTTTCTCAACTTCACTAAAGCTAATCAACACCTCAATTTGAGAATCCCAATATATCTCTAAGTAAAAGTTCTTCTAGAATTGGACCATGCTGGGCGAAACTTTAGGTTTTCAGAAAATTACATTTTATAATTTGTTTTAGCCATTCATTCACGAAACTCCTTTTGGCTTAGACTTTCAATTCCTTGGTTCTTCTACCCTTCCCTAGTCAACTGGATTTAACTTTTCGCTTTAAGCTCTTTTGCTCCCTTTAACTTTGGTACTTCTCGTCTTTTGCCGAAGTGAATACTCTCATTTTACAGTTCACTAGAGATCCCTCACATACGTTTCGTGCTATCGCTTGCTGAATTTTTATCAAATGTTTGATAATAATGATAGATACGCAATGTTAGAGCAAACGATAGCGCATAGATGATCCCAGAAACTTGGGCTACTAGCCCTTTGATTCACTTCGCTCTCGCGAATAATTGGAAAAAATTTGAAAATTTTCATGTATTTATCCAACCCTGGGTTTAGGTTTGCAATATCTCACTTTTACTTCAGCGAAATAGCAACTATCCAATTAATTTTTCTACGCTAAATCGCTCTTGAAGCATTTTTTAACTTTATGTGCTTGGCTTTTCGCGAGCATATTTATAATTTTGCTTCGGGGAACTTCACCCCCAAACTTAGACTTTTCATTGTCCCAATGAAAACACTCAGCACCCTCAAACTTAAAGTTTGCTAAAAGTTTAAAGCTTGGGTTAGATCTAATGAAGTTCGTTCAAGCTAAATGATTCTATGAAATTAAATTTCTAAACTTAATGAACTTTCGAAAACTAAGGCCTCTACTTCTTACAAAACTTTGCTTTGTCCAACTAAAAGAATTTGAGCCAACATCGAAGAGTTATAATATTACGTTACAAAGAAATAAAATTGACTTGTACAGAAAGATAGTTATGAGATTTCACAAAAAGATAGATAACAAAAGTTCACCGAAGCGAAAGATTATAGTATTCACATTTAAGCTTTTCTTTGACATGGGAGCTTACAAAATATGGATTAAGACTAAATGAAAAGCAAGCATTCATTCATACAAAAAAAAAATTTAAGCAAAGAGAAATGAAGAGAGCGGAGGACTTCCATTCAATCTAGATCTGATGAGGCTTCGCTGTGGGGATCTCTTCGCAGAAGCACAGACTTGGGCATTTCAGGCAAGACTAGGGTACCTTCATACAGACTGAAAAATTATTGAAGGACTTGATCTCGCTCTTGGCGATGCTTCAGATAAGCATCGACCTGGCGGTTAAGGCCTTCAGCAACTTAATACCTTCATCGCTTTCGATCGTAGATGCAGTTGTTTTTGTCTTTGTTTTGCTCTTGCGAGATGATTTCGTTGCTGATTTTTCCACTGGGCACAAAGGTTTCCGCCTTGGCAGCATCGCATTGTTCGGTTTGCCCTTAACTCTTTGGTGGGCGCAGAATGTGCAAATGAAGTGCGAGAAGAAGAAATGACTTGGTCGCTTCCTCGCCCAGGCTCTAATATCGCTAGTAATGATTCGTCCCACATTGATGAAGAGGTCAGCCATTATAGCATAGATTAGAAGTGCTCGCTGCTGTGTCATCATTGATTCGTGCTTGATTGGCATGAACGGAGACTTGACAAACGAAGCCCAGATGCGAGCTTCATCGTTCAAGTTGGCCGCTAGGAATGTGACTAATTGTGGTCCTTCTTTCCACGTTGCTTCTGTAACCCCGATCATCTCTAACAACTTTGCCAACACTTTGCTGGGGTGATTATTCAATAATGCATAGTACTCAGATTCTTCATCTTCAAGACAGAAGAGCTCGTTCCAGTCCGAAGGGGTCTAGCTGATAATTTGTCCCCGCACAGTTGCTTGATATACTGAGCGATCGAGTAAACTTGCGTAAAACTCGATCATCCAATCTCGCCTTAGTTCTTCTCTAGGAACGCATACAACCATCTACCAACTGATTTCAATTCGTCTAAGGATTGGATCTAGAAGGTTGTAGATGTCTAACTCGAACCCTTGCTCGGATAGGAACTTTTTCGCCTGATACTAAATAATGTTCTTGTTAATTAAGTCGCACTTCCTCTTAGTTTGGTGAGCCTCTTCCTTGGTGTTTGCTGTTCTTTCTCTTATCCAACTTGTTCCGCGGCAGCGAAGGTTCAACTACTTGTTCCTCAGTTCTTTGCTTCTTAGAAACTGGCTTCCTTGGAATTGATTCAGTTTACTTCGCTCGTTTTTGCTTGAGCGGCTCTAATTCCTCGGCCTCTTCTTTTCTACTTTTTACAGTCGCGGCCAAATCTGCCTTCCCATCTATCTGAAGGTATTCGCCTAATGCTGTTTCATCTTTTCCACCGCGAAAATCAACTTCTTCGTTTTCCTTACTAAAGTAATCCTGCTCCATCAAATTTTCAACCGGACTTGCCCAATCTTCACACTCTTCTTCTAGGTTCACTAGCCCTTCGGTCACCTTAGCGTCAACTTCTTGTTGATCTTTTTGACTAGCGGCATCTTCCGCTCGGGCTTCTTCAAAGTGTTTGCTTTCTTCTTCTTCTTGGTGCTGGTTTGCTATGTCCAGCGTTGTAGCATTAAAAGCAAATTGGCCAGGTGCTAATTGTGTGTCATCTGCTATAACTTCTGGTTTCTATACAACTTGAACCAAATCAACCCCTTATCGCTTTCCCTTCGTTTGACTCTCACCTCAGCGACATTTTTATCTACTCTCTTCGCTCTTGCTTCGGCCTCAGAAACTGATGGTAACTACTCAGTCCTACTCTTTTTGGCCAAAGAAGCCTTAGGACTGGTTCGTACCTTTCCATCGAATTGTTCCTTCCTTCGCTCTATCTTTCGCCTTTTCCTTGTAGCGGAATCTTCTTTTTCTTTCCTCTTTCGCTCTTTTCTGTCCTTTCTTTCTTTGTCCTTTTGTCTTTACTTCGCTAATTCTACCTCTAGTAACGTAAATCGCTCCACCAGCCCCAGAGCGATTTCTTGTTCAACAACTGTTATTTCTGGCTCCACAACCTTCGCCACAGTTGGCTTTTCGGCAACTTGCACATGAACCTCAATAGGCATGATTGGACTTGGCATGCTCTTTGGCCTGGGCATTGGAATCTTTTGCGTGAGCGAGAGAGGCTTCTTTGACTCTTCCCCAGCCTAGTCTTGCTTCGCTGCTAAGCTCACTTCAGCGATTGGCTTTTTCGACCCTTCTCTAGTTTGGCCTTACTTCACCTGCAAGCTCGCTCCAGCAATCGTTTTTTTTTCAGCAGGATCTTGGCAGGCGTGACCTTACTCGCCTCTCCATCTTTCTTTTCAAGCTTCTTTTCTATTCAGGCACTTAAGAGAGCTTTTTTGGCCATTTCTGATAATGAAGGACTGGGCTTCAAGGAACGGAGAAGGAGATCGGAAATCTGATCAGAGACGAAGATCGGGAAATTGGGAAGTTGAAATTGAGGATTTAGCTGCTAGGGTGTTGCATGAGAAAGGGAAGAATAAAAATGAAAGTTGGTATTTATATGGAGAAAATTTAGGGCAACGGTCAGATTTCGGGGAGGCAGAACGACAGATGGCGTGCAACTAAACCACGACTGTTGGATTGTCTGCTAAATTCGACACGTGTCATCCAGGGGCTCATCGATTGCACCACGCGTTGGCTTGAGTAAAACGGGCTTGCGATCCACTTACGTCACACCGTGACTTCACTACGTCTGGCATTTTATCCTAGCAAAATTAATCTCCTAGCGAAAAGCAAGTGACAAATTCCGAAACCAACTTCCTCGCTTTAGCGAAATAAGATATGTACAAGGTAACTTCTACTAACCTGGCTTGGAGCAATTTCTATGAAATCAACTTGGATAATACCTTTGCTCTAGAGAAATAATCTCCAGCGAGTGGCCAGATAATAATCTTCTATTGAGCCCCATCCTTGATGACTTGTTTGAGCCTTCTTTGATGCTCAAATAATTTTGTGTTTTTACCTATGACAGAGATCATGAGCAGACATATTAGATTTGCACATAGAGCAATATTACTTACATCGATCGTCAAGGCTTTTGTTTAAATCTTTCCATTCGTTGATTTTGCTCTACTAGAAAGTTAGCAACGTACGCTCCATCATTTCCCTTTATCATCAATCCTTGAGTGCATTGAGGTAGAGGAATTTCAAGCGTTGTAAGATTCTCTTTGGATCCTTCTTCATCTTGAGGTTTTTGGCAGTTCATCAACAATGTATTCTTTTTCCTCTTGTGCAGATATCGCTTTCTCATATGCTTCAGCGAATTGTTCCTCGGGCTTTTGTTCAAAATTCGCTTCAGCGAGTCTAACAGCGAAACCTTCCTTCTCCTTGGGTTCGTCTTTTGTGTCTTCCTTCTCAGTCAATGCCTCATCCTTTTCCAATGCCAAAGCTTGAATTTGCTCCATATCAGGAATGTTTAATGCTTCTACATCTGAAGTATGTTCGTCTAAATGGCTTAGCTCAACTTCATCGGTTAACTAAGTTACGTCTACTTCTTGGTTTGTCAAAGTGATTCGCTAGTCTTGAGGGCCATCTTCCATTTTAGCGATGCTTGCTCTAAGTAGATCTTCCAGCGCAGTGTCAGAGTTGGTTGAAGCATAGGATGACTTAGACAATTCAAGAGTATTTTGCTCAAGCGAGATAATTTCTAAATTTCTCATGAAATATTCTTGGCTTTGAAAGGCAATGTCTATTTTAACCATGGATGCCTTAATTAGGCTTTCCAAAGAGGTATCCTGATTATGCTCAAGCAAAGGCTGCTGAGCGAATTGAGAATTCGTTGAAGCTTGCGCTAGGGCATACTCATAATCGGCGAACTCAGGAATCGAGGCTTGATGGGTTTGAAAGATAAACTTATTCTCGGCTATGGATTCTTTAATAAAGATCTCCAAGGGGGTTTCAAAGTTAGGAGCAAAATGCGGATTCGCTTGAAAACTGGCTGAAGCATAATCTGGAACGGTGAATTCAATACCTACGTTATTCGAGTCATATCCTTGTTGATGCTGAATGCCAAATCCAAATGGACTATTCGTTCCTTCATAATCATAGGCTTTCTGTTGGTTGCTCATCTGTATAGACTTTTGCATGATCTCATAAATGGTCAAATTAGGATTTTCAGGGCCTTTGTCGCAAGTGTGGCTGTCTCCACCAAAATTGTGACTCTCGAACCTCATTGTTAAAAATTTCTTCTTCTGCCAAGCGAATTTGGAGTTTGGTTCTTCCCATGAAGGGTTCGCTTGGGCGAAGTGTGGCATAGCAAGATTTTGCTCTTCGTAACTAGGGTTAGGCAAAAAGTTGAGATTCCATGGTTGATTTTACAGAGCAAACGTCTCTTCAACATACTGATTAGGATAGATGAAGTCATAAAAGTTGCCTTGATAATTATCCATCTTCCTTAATCTCCCAGAAAATTGCTTTGCTCGGTGATAAATCAACTGTGAATTCCAACCTTGCGATAAACACACCTACAACAAAGGCAAAGATCAATTGCTAGCTCTTAAATTAAGCACTACTCTTAAAATAACTCTTAAACACTAACTAATGAAACTAATCCCTGACAACGGTGCCAAAAACTTGTTGCAGAATTATCCAACACACAAATTAAAAAAATAATAATTAAAGAGAACGATGATGTGGCAGCTTGGATTTCGCTAAGGCGAAATCTCTACTTTGATTAAACAAAATGTGTGTGGTTCCCCAAGAGTGTGCAAGTATACACAGTCCTGTTGTAGCAAGTTTTAATGTAAGTAAAAGTCATCTTCATAGGGATTAGTGATTAATGTCATGTTTAAGCGAAGGTTAAAGAGTCAAGGTAATAGGGAGAAAATTGTTGAAATGAACTAAACTAGGCGAAATAAACGTAATGCAACTAAAACTAGGCGTAACGACGTTAGGAGGAGAAACGAACTACTGACGACTTCTCCTTGGCTCTCTCGAGCTCCTAGAAGTTGGCTCTCTCTAGCTCCTAATTTGGTTCTCTCAAACTCAGACAACGCTAAAATCACTCAACAGCACAAGGCGAACCTTATCTCTAAGTGTTCTTCCATTAGCAAGCAAAGCTTAGCAGACCTAATGTTATACTTACAGGTTCGCTCTATTTCTATTCTCTCGAAGCGAAATAAAGGCAAACATACAGTGGATCAGACAGAATGCATTTTGAGTTAATGTAGCATGCATAATAGTTTGACATCTCGCTACAGCTTTGCTTAGGCAAATTTCTCCTACTTGCGTACTTCCTTCCAATGACAAACTTAGCTACTCAAAACGACAATTAAATTCAAAGCACTGTAAAAACAAAAGTTCATCTTCATTAAAAGCATCCAATAACAACGTTTGCTACAGACTAATGCTAAGGCAAAAATAAATGAAAGCAATAAAAAGGGGAAACAAAGATAAGAAGGAGCCTGGTCAGAATCGTAAAGACAACAACTTTGACTTGGCTCTAGCGAAATCTCTGCAACTCCAGCTAATTACGTCTATGCTAAAGCTAAACTATTAAACAACTGGAAATGGGAAAAATAACTAAGCTACGGCTAAAACTAAAGAAATTTGATCAGAATTTAACTCGACGGTGTTCTCACGAAGGAGGATCAACCCCAAGAACAGGTGACCGTTTAAATGAAGGAGAAGGGCAGCTATTTATACTTCAGCTCCAAGTGACAAGGTTCTGCTCCACGATCCTGACATTGTCTAAAGCCTACTCTACAATCGCCACTCAGCCGAAAGCTGCTCTATTTCTGACATTCCTGCTCTGCAATCCGTATTATAGGCTATGTTAGAGCATCCTTGATTTTGCTAACTTCCCAAGCATGAACTTTCGCTGGAGGTAATTTTGCCTAAGCAAAATTTTTGGCAATTCTTCATGTTAGGCTGCAGTGTGGAATATTTTCAAGGCACATTCGCTGGGCTGACTTTCCCTTGCTCGAGCTCCTTTCTTGTTTGAATTTTGCTTTACTCGTCAGGAATGCTGTAGACAAACTAGAAAGTATCAATTCTTTTTAACACTTATAAATTTGCACATATTCACGCATGTTTCGCTACAACGAACCTCTAAAATGCATCCTAATCAGAAAACTAAAAGATGTTTCGCTAAGCGTAATATTTGTGTGATGGGGCGAAATTCAATATTAAATTATTTAATTGTAGCAAATTCTTATAAAAATAAATTCTTTTTATCTACTTTAACTCTCAATTCTTGAGAGTTATCAATTACAATCAGGAACTTCAACACCCCCATTCTAGGAGTGTCATCATCTTCCTCTTTTCTTGTATCGCCCTCAGGTTTAGGATCCTTGCCACTTTAAGCTAAGGCTTGGATCGCTGAGAGTGCGGCAAGTGCAGCTTTGTTTGGACAAAATTGCAATTTGTGAGGACCCTTACATAGAAGGCACTGGATAGGCCTTCAAGGTTGGTTATTCTATTGTTGGTACTGTCCTTGGTAAAGCCCAGCATTCACATTCTGCAAATTCTTTTCACTAACTCCTGGTTGTTTGTCAGGTCCTCTAGTAGGTTTACCATTATTCTCACTCCTTTTCCCCGTAGACTTAAAGGATCTATTCCCGCTACTTTGAACGGTGTTGCTCTTTCTTTGAGAGCTCAAGTCGTTGGCATAATCCAATAATCTTTCGGTGATGGCCAATGCAGATGGCAGATGCTGGACCTTCTGTTCATATAGCTTGGTCCTAGCCCACGGCTGCAACCCCCCGACAACATAAAACACCTTATCTTTTTCGTACATGTCCCAGATATCTAGCATTATTGTCGAGAATTGCTTTACATAGTCTTGTATTGTTTCAGTGTGCCTTAGTTCACATATCTTTCGTCTCGCAATGATTTCAACATTCTCTGGAAAAAACTGAGCTCTCAGTTCCTTCTTGAGGTCTTCCCACATCTCGACCTTGCATATCACATTCGATGTCGTTCACTTTTGAACGTCACCAAAGTTCTGCATCATCAATAAGATGCATTGAGGCTAAAGTAACCGTCAACTATTTCGAGGTTGTACTATTAGCCTTGAAGTATTGTTCAACATCAAATATGGAATTTTTTAGTTCTTTGGCGTTGCGGTTCCCTTTGAATGCTTTGAGTTCTGAGACTTTTAGCTTGTTGAACCCGATGGGTGGTTGACCTGGGCCTTGATTCTCTAGGGCTCGCATGGTCAAGTTGACTCGAGTGTTCATTTAGGCCATCTCAGTCTTGACAACACCCATGGCTTTCTCAAAGTTTTTGATAAATTCGCCGAATAACTTCGCCATGGTCTTCTGTGATTTACTAAGCTCTTCGACATGCTCTTTCAACCGGGGACTAGAGCCAGTAGAGCTATCTCTGTGTTCAAAGCCGCGAGTTTGAATAAGTTTTCCTCAAGGGTCTCTTGTGACGAACCGAGAATTATTATTATTATTTTTTACTTAATTTATAATTATGATCACGTAGAATTGTTCGTATTTAAATCCCAAGAATTTTGATACGTTATGGGTACTTTCATAATTTGGGACTTATGGATTAAATTATTGTTGTTGAAACATTTGAGGCTAATTAATTAAAATGTTAATTAATTAAAGAATGAAAGGAAAGCTATAACTAATTGTTTTTCATTAATATTTTTATAAATATTAATTGAGGGTTGTTAATGCATTTTAAAAAAAAATAAAACGCAAACTCCAAATTCCTTTTCCCATTCCAAAACGGTACATTACCCATGTGCTTCCCATTCTCTCTCATTTGTTTTTAAGTAGCAAATATGGAATTTTAGCCTCCAAATTTCTAACACAGCAGCCATCTTGTCCCTTTTCTTTTTGAAAAAAAAAATCGTGCAACAAAGCTGATGGTCTTCTTCTTCAAAATTTATGAGCCACCATATTTCTTCGCCGGAAAAACTCCATTAACGCCGCCTCGAAGTTTCTTTTCTTGAAGCAACGAACCCATTCTCAAGCCGTCGATACTCGTTGTTTCACGCGTGCGAAGGCACTGTCGCTCACGCACCAAAATCGTACCCGATTCGCGACCTCGAACCAGCGCGCCAAGCTTAAAGGTCACCTCGATCTCGTCGAACGGAGCCCCAATTGCCAGAAAATACCCTAGTTTCGTTCTTGCGCTCGCAGGCTCGCAACCCGTCCGGCCCTACTCCGACCCGATTCGTGACCTGCCTTGTAGGTGCTGTGTGGTGTTGTTTTGGGCTATGTTTGTTTGTTCTAATTTTATTGTGGGCTTTTGTTCTTAATTAGAATGCATAATGGGCTGCAGGAATTTATTAGTTGATGTTTGGGCTTGTCTTTTAATATTTACTAAATTGAGATTTAATTGTTTAAATTGAATTTTGGGGCTGCTGGCATTTGTTTATTTTAAGTTATTTGGGCTGGAATTTAAATTGAACAAATGGATTTTAATTGTTGGAATGCATTTCTAAATAAATGGCATTTTCACATTTAAGTATTATTTAGTTGTTGGGCTTAGAATTCATGGATTT